>VDFB02331505.1:219120-291498 GCA_007258455.2 Sequoia sempervirens | reverse complement strand
ATAAATTATGCACAAATTTAAGCGAAAACCTACCTAAAATATGTTTAGATGTTTGAATACACATTTTAGTGCAACTGATCGAGTTTAACAGGGAGTGAAATGTGTCTCTGCAAGTTTCCTTTCTAAGATATTTGAAATTGTTGAGATCTCAGTAGCCCCATGGAATGACACCATCAAAAGAACCTAATCTTGTTTTCACTTGGGTTGGGTGGCAATAGGTCAAACTACAAACTTCAAACTCATTAATTTTCAAGTTGGCTGTGGGTTTTATGTTTCCAGTCTATCTTTTCAAGTTTCAATTTATCCAGGGTCGATCTATAATCAAATATATGATTAAACCTTATAAATTTTCCACTAGCAAGTCTCACAGCTGTCTATTTGCAAACTTATGATCCTTTGTAGTAAAACAAAATTGCTGTCCTACAATTTCGCACAAGGCTTCATGTACGAAAACTGACATTTTAATATTATAGCCAGGAATTCGTGGTAATATACATGGATTATGCTTTCATGAAAGATTTAAGATTTTCAAAGCTTAAGTTAAGATGATATTAACAAGTCACTCTTCTAAGCTGTTAACGCATAGAAATGGGTAACGATTTTACACGTGAGTGGACATTTTAAGGACGGTGTTTGGTGATTGTTGGAACTTTAAAAAAAAATGATGATTGTAAAGATGTTATATTAAAGGACATTGTCTAAATTTCTATTAAACTAAAATATAACTAATCCTTTTCTTAGTGAATATTCAAGGGTGGAGGTGTTCCACTTAGAAATGTAGATTGGAATGTTGCATTGTTTTTAGAGCTTTTAGAGCAAGGTCTTGAGGTTTGTTATAACTATGCTTGATTGGGAGGATTCACCAATAATGCCCCATGGCTTGTGGTGATTATGGGGATGTTTCTTTTGTCTGTGATACATGAGAATCTCCCAGGTGTTTGTGGTAACATAACACAAAATCAACCCTTCTCATTAAAAAAAGTGCCACAAATACATAGGCGTCACAAAATCAACCCTTCTCATTAAACAAGTGCCACAAATACATAGGCGTAAGTGCATGACACTAGGTATAGAGATATCTTAGTGATAAAGATACTTCCAAGCATTGTGCAGTTTCAACCATGGCTTCTTTAGGATCAAGTATACCTTCAAATTCACAAAGTTTCTTATGGCATCATCTTGAGTATCATTCTACTTTCTTTAGGCAATATGGTCAATGTGGCAACCCAAGTGGTAACTACAAGGCTCGTGGTATGCCAAGTCATTTGCTAGCTCATTACGAACATCTTGACAATTAGTTTAGACTTGTAACCTTTGAAGGATGAGTTATATTCAACTTCCTAGTGACTTGGCCTTCACAACATGAATAAAAACATGCCTTCATAATGTATGTTGTAATCTATAAACACCTCCTTACAACATAGTTTATTCATTTGCTCACTCTACTATTGTCTATATAAAGCCATACACCTTTCTAAAGGATATGCCATGGAAAGAACAAATAGCTAAACAAAATACTTACACTTCCAATTCTCTATTTGTTTTTATTTTGCATAATTGTTTTTAAGCTTTTTGACACTATTTCTTCTAGATCCTCATCTAGAGGGTTGTCCATTGAGATAGAAACATGGGACCTAAATTAGTGGTATTAGAGTTGTTTTTGTTGCATCTTGCATGTCTTATCGAATGTGTTTAGAGTACATGAACTTTGGCATTGGATCGTTGGATTCATTGAATTACTTTGTCAATTTGTTTCAAGATGGTCAAACTTAGGCAATAAGAGATACACACGATCAAGAGCAAGATTAGAGAAGCACTCACAGATCAACATTAAATTTAGTTCAACTAGTTTGTATAGGTTCTCAATCGAGGAGTTATGTTTGCCTCATCTCCAAGTAGAGCTTTTGGCAATCATGATTTGCCTAGATTTCAAAAAAACCTAAATGTTCTAATGTTTAAGGGTAAAATCGATGATGATGTTATAGATAATTGGGTAGATCAAATTGAATTTCCTTTTCCATGAAACATTTATTATATAGTAGCACTCTATATCTCTCGCCATTGGGGTCAATTATAGAAATTAGTCGTAAGTGAAGAATTCAGTCATTTAGAATGTTGGGCTCATCAAAGTTGCTCCATGAATAGGTCCACAATTCAATTTTGATTGTTATAGTTTGGTGCCAAGATCTAGTCTTAGGCAAGTCGACCTCCTTATAGTGGTTGGATTTGTGAGCATGAAAGTGTCATTGTGGTTTAGATGCGCTACCATCTATACGACCTTTCTATAACTATTCTTGAGGGGGTTCGTTGGAAGAGTTGGGGCCCCATAACTACTTTTTTCTTGGAACTTTGAACTCCCTATGTGGGATGGGAGATAAAAGTGGCTATGGTTGGGCATTGCTCTATAATGGGGGATTCATTGGCTAACCCAATAGAATGAGATACATCAACAATCTATAGCAAAACTTCTTTGATGGAGAAAAGATTAAGATAACCCTCCAGAAAGTCTCATAACCTATCAAAAAGTGGTGGCACGCCCTACACTCTAGGAGGAAGGCTAGAATGAAGAGAACTTTAAACCAACTTAGGATTGAGTTCTAAAAGATTTCAATGATGAGTTTTATATTGAAGATGTTTATAGTGATTGATATGTTTAGTGGTCACAATTATGATAGGGATGTTGGACATAGGTTGTATTGATGAAGAAGATTGATGTCAAAGGTTGTCATTGATGGAAAAGATTGTAGTACTTGAACTATCATTATATTCCACTTGACTTATCATTTTGAATTGCAGAAATATGTTATATTTATGGTAGTATGTTGTGTGTCAGAAGTTGTCATTAATGAAGAAGTTGTCTCCCCAATCAAATCACTAAATTAGGAAACATACATTATTAGTTTTATTGAGTGTTTGCCTTCAGGAAGTTGGTGTGATTGCTATTTGTAATATCATGCATGTATCTATTCACTATAACAGTGGTGGTCTAGAAGACTATACCAAAATGTTTTAGCTCAATATTTATTAGGTTCAATGTTTCTCAGGTCTCTTTTCTAGAGCCGTTGTAGGCTTTGTGGTTTGAAAGGAGAGTATGCCTACACTTGTTCTATCATATTCTAGAATTTTCACAGGATATGTTCAACATGCAGAAAGTTTGAAGTGAGAAGTTCTCTGTGTCTATCTATCAACTAGTTGGTGTTCAAGGCTTGTGCAGTAACAACTAGTAGAGTGCGAAATTCAAATCTTACGTGTGGTGTTAGGATATGATCTAATTAAAGTTTTTGTGGTTGTGCACAGTATCATGTCCTTTTGGTGGCAACAAAATTTGATTTTTGGATCGACTTGATTACATGTCTCATGTAATTTGAATTTAGGTCCACCTTATGTCGTCCTGGCTATTTGTGGATCCCTGGCCAACATGAAAGTGTTAACATAATGTCATGTATATATTTCTCAAAAGTTCAGATGCATGGGGTGAGAAATGTCAGGTTGAATTACACTGGTGTGAAGAAAAGTTGGCTGTAGGTGTAAATTGAACAAAAGGTGGTGAATACAAAAGGGAGAATTACATTTCAGTGTGTGCACTAATATTAGATCATATGTAGTGAGGAAGAGTGTCAGTTGTAACTCTGGCATGTCTATGAGTTAAATAGAAGATCCACAAGCATTATCTCCGTATTCTGGTAGGACTAGTGTTCTACCTATTGTTTATTTCATTAGGGGATTGGTGTCTCCAGTGGGTTGGTGCCTACAAATACATTAGAGAATTGGTGTCTTCGGTAGGTTGGTGCCTACTTTTGTGTGTAAAATTCACTTGTATATTTTTGCTTTGTCAAGCTGGATTTGGACAGTACTTCCAAGCAACTATTCTCATAGTGGTTTTTCTCATCTTGGGTTTCACGTATATCCAATGTTCTCTCTCATGTGTGTGTGCTCTTGATGTTGCTTAGTAGTAGTAAAGGTTCACGTTTCATGTTCAGTTACTTATGTTGAGGTTAGTTGTGAAGAATAATATATTCTGATAACTATGGTAGTGTTAAGAATTTTAAATAGATTTGATCTATTGATTTACCCCCCTTAGTAGATTGTGTTTCCTTCAAAATGGAGTTACAGAAAGGAAGAACCAGACTATATAGGAAATGGAAAGAACAATGTTGAGTCAAGCAAATCTATCAAATATGTACTAGAGAGAAGCAGTTCAGATTGTGGTGTATATTTTTAATAGAGCCTAGATCATATGCAAGACTAATAAAACACCATATGAGCTATAGAGAGGAAGATTGACTTTAGTTAAACATCTCAGGATATTTGGAAGCAAATGCTACATCAAAAGGGATGAAGAAACTTTGGGTAAGTTTGATTCTAGATCTTATGAAGGTATTTTTCTTGGTTATTCTTTGAGAAGGCATATAGATGTTACAACAAAAGGTTGAAGAGAATTATGGAAAGTGCAAATGTGAGAGTTGATGATATAATCCAGTCTTCTGGTACTCCGTAAGAAGAAGATGATGAAGAACCAGTCCGCAATAGTAATGAAGATTCAAAAGTTGTTACAAAAACTCCAACAAAGTATGTTTAGAAGAATCATTCTGAAGACCAAATTATAGGAGACAAAGATAGTGGGGCTCAGACCTGGAAGAAACTTGAGAAGGAAAATAAACAAATACACTTTGCATTATTGTCAAAGATAGAGCCTAAGTCTTATAAAGAAGCAAGCAAAGAGAAAGGTTGGATAGAAGCTATGGAGGAAGAATTGAATCAGATAAAAAAAATGAAACTTGGGAACTTGTCCTAATACCAAAAGGCAAGAATGTGATTGGAACCAAGTGGGTTTTCAGAAACAAGCTGAATGAAGAAGGTGAAGTGATTTGGAACAAGGCTAGACTTGTATGTAAAGGGTATGCTCAGGTTGAAAGCATAGATTTTGAAGAGACATTTGCTCTGGTAGTAAGACTGTAAGCAATCAAGATGTTTTTAGCTCTTTCAAAATTCAAGAATTTTAATGTATACTAGATGGATATTAGCATTTCTGAATGGACAACTAGAAGAAGAGGTCGATATTGAACAATCAGAAGGGTTTCAATGTTTTGACAATTCAGATTATGTGTACATATTGAAGAAGGCTTTGTATGGACTCAAACAAGCTCCTAGAGCTTGGTATTCAAGGTTGGATGGATACTTGCAACAACAATGGTTCTAGAAAGGAACTGTAGATAGTAATTTGTACATAAAAGTGGAAGGTGATCAATTGTTGATAGTTGTGGTTTATGTAGATGATATCATCTTTGGTGGTAGCAGTGATGACATGTGCAAGGAATTTTAGAAGGCAATGCAAAATGGATTTGAAATGTCAATGCTAGATGAATTATCTTTATTTCTTGGGTTGTAGTTTACACAATTAGAAAATGGAATATTCATTTCTTAGAACAAATATATAAAGGAGATGCTAAGTAAGTTTAGGATGGAAGATTGCAAACGAGTGAGAACACCAATGGTTATAGGAATCAAGTTGAGTAAAGATGATGAATCTGCTCCAGACGAAACCTTGTACAAATCTATGATTGGTAGAGTGTTGTATGTGACAATATCTAGACTGAATATAATGCAGGCAGTTGGAATGAATGCTAGATTTCAGGCAACACCTAAAGAAACTCATGTTAAAGCAGTAAAATGAATATTCTGATATTTGAAGGATTTTGGACTATGGTGTCCCAAGAGTGAAAATTTCACTTTGACTGCATACACAAATGCAAATTAGGCAGGAAGCATAGATGACTGGAAGAGCACAAGTGATGGAGCATTCTTTCTTGGTGACAGTTTGGTGTCGTGGTTGAGCAAAAAATAGGACTCAGTTTGTTTATCTACAATAGAAGTGGAATACATTGTTGCAACATCATGTTACACTCAAGTATTGTGGATTAAGCATAATTTGAAGGAGATGAAGATTGAGTTTGATGAGCCTATTTCTATTCTCTATGATAACACTAGTGCTATAAACATCTCAAAGAAGCCAGTAATGCACTCAAGGACAAAACACAATGCAATCAAGTATCATTTTCTAAGAGAGAAAGTTCCAAAGAAGGAGGTAAAGTTGGAGTATGTTGAGAAGAAGGAGCAAGTAGCAGATATATTCACAAAACCACTGCCTAAGGAGACATTTGAGTTTCTCCAGTAGAAGTTTGGATTTATTTTTCTCTCCTCTTGAATCGAGAGGAAGCACAAGTTAAGGGGGAGCTTGGTCTCCCTCCCACAAGAAGGATAGGTGGTCTTGCAAAACACTTTTAGAAGTAGTGATGCATGGACTTGGGGGGAGTCTATTCGAGAAACAAGTTTTTAGATTGTGCGTTGTATTGGAAAGGTAGAAAGGGGGAGAAAGGAGTGTTGAACTTTTCCATTGATGTCAAAGGGGGAGAAATGGAGCTCAAAATGCTATATCTTCCAAGGGGGAGAAATCAATCTAAGGGGGAGAAATATCTTCATGTGTGTCTAGCTGGTTTTATGGGTGGCCCAACATTTTACTATTTTCCATCAATGACAAAGGGGGAGATTGTTAGACTTAGGTTGTCATTAATGAAGAATATTGATGTCATAGGTTGTCATTAATGAAAAATATTGTAGGAGTACTTGAAATATCATTATATTCCACTTGACTTATCATTCTAAATTGTAGAGATTTGCAAAAATATATGTTATATTTCTAGTAGTATGTTGTGTGTTAGGAGTTGTCATTAATGAAGAATTTGTCTCCTTAATTAGATCACTAAATTGATAAACATACATTATTAGTTTTATTGAGGAGTGACTGCCTTTCAAAAGTTGGTGTGATTGTTTTATGTTTGTAATATCATGCATGTATTTATTCACTATGATAGTGGTGGTTTGAAAGACTATACCGAAATGTTTCATCTCAATAATTATCAGGTTCAGTGTTTCTTAGGTCTCCTTTTTGGAGGCATTCTAGGCTCTACAGTTTGAAAGGAGAGTATGCCTACACTTATTCTATCATATTCTAGAGTTTTTGGAGGATATGTTCAACATGCAGAAAGTTTGGAGTGACAAAAGTTTCTTTGTGTCTGTTTGTCAACTAGTTGGTGTTCAAATGCTTGTGCAGTATGGATAATAGTGTGTAGAATTAAAATCTCGCATGTGGTGTTAGGATAGGACCTGATTAAGGTTCATGTGGTAGTGCACAATATCATGTTCTTTTGTTGGCAACAAAATTTTATTTTTTTATCAACTTGGTTACATGTTTCATGTAATTTGAATTTAGGTCCACCTTATGTCATCTTGGCTATTTGTGGATCCCTGACAGACATGGAAGACTGTTGTAATGATATGTATATATTTCTCAAATTTTTATATGCATGGGGTGAGAAATGTCAAGTTGAATTACACTGGTGTGAAGAAAAGTTCGGTGCAAGTGTAAATTGAAGAGAAGGTGGTGAATACAAAAGGGATAATTGCATTTTAGTGTGTGCACCCATATCAAAAGATCATATGTAGTGAGGAAGAGTGTCAATTGTAACTTTGACATGTGTATGAGTTATATAGAATATTTGCAAGTATTATCTTTGTATTTCGATAGGATTGATGTTCTACTTGTTGTTCTGTTTCATTAGGGGATTGGTGTCTCTAGTGGGTTGGTGCCTACAAATACATTAGGGGATTAGTGTCTCCGATAGGTTGGTGCCTACTTATATGTGTAAAATTCACATGTATATTTATGCTTTGTGAGGTTAGATTTGGACAATAGATCCAAACAACTATTCTCACCATGGTTTTCCCATCTTTGGTTTCCACGTATATCCGGTGTTCTCTCATGTGTGTGTGCTCTTGATGTTGCTTATTAGTAGTAAAGGTTCATATTTCATGTTTAGTTACTTATGTTAAGGTTAGTTGTGAAGAATAATATATTCTGATAATTGTGGAAAAGTTAAGAATTTTAAATAGATTCGATTTGCTGATTCACCCCGTCTTAGTAGATTACGTGCCCTTCAAGGGAGATGATTAGTTGGTCTAGGTTTACACCAATGCCTTCCATGAACTCAATGCCAATTTGGGCTTATTTGAGTGATACCAACATTGAGTTGTCAAACATTGAAACAATCTTTGACTAGCAATTCAATCTAGATTGAAGTTGATCAAGATCAAAACAATGGGAGACATATCAATACATGACAACCATTGAGGAGTTAAAGCAACAGGTCAACAAGAATTAGTCAATGCCAAAGAAGAAAATAACTTTAGAAGAGAAAATAGTTCAAGACTTGTAAAATTAAATAAGCATAAAATTTGTCATTCCAATGTTGAGTGTCATGCTTAAAAGATCTTACTCACAAAGATGGAAGTTGAGGATGCTAATTTCAAGTGCTCAAATGGAATAATTGACGCATAACCCAATGTTTGAGTTAGTACTACATAGGCAACAACCCTCTTACCTAAGGATGTTTCCAACCATGCCTCACTTGTAACCCTATAAGAAGGGATGACTTTGTTCAACCAATATACAGGGAATAAGACTCAAATTTTTATATTCTATTCATTTCTTTTTAGGAGGAAATATTGTTGGTTGCTCCAACTTATGCCTATACTTATCTATAGAACAACCATTTCTAATATTCAAGAATTTTAGGATGTTGACAAACAAATAAGGGTTTCACAACCCTCTATACTTTAGGCTTTGTAGACCTAGGCGGGTGTACCTTTTATCAATATCAAGACACAACCAAAAATTGTAACAGGATATTGAAATAACAAACTAGCTCTCATATATGATGATAAGGATTTGTAAAATTAATACAAAAATTGCCTAAATTCCTCGTATACTTTAGAATCCTAACAATGAGAACATAAAATAATTCAGAATAACTTAAAGACAATTTGAGATTTATCATTTTGGGCTTCTCAATGTGGAACAAGTCTAATTGCTTAGATTGGCACCTTAAATTCTAGGTTACAGAGTCATAAAACCATATAAATGTTTTTTGAACAACAACCTAAAACATATTCAATGGATAAATAACACTTGCATTACAATAAAGAATCCTATGCATGGCTTGAATTATAATTCTACTTAACAATCCTTGAACAACACAACACTCTTAGTACTCCATTAACAACAATTTAACCCATTACTTGAATAGAAGTCATTACTGAAATATTCATTGCACAAATTTGCAAAGATGAACTCAAAGATCCTTGATTATTTTATTCATGGGAAAATGTTCAATGATACATTGGAGATAATTACAATTAAAGAATATATTCATATATTTGCATATTGAAATGTGTATTACTTTTACATAAAATCACATTTACAAACTACTTTTTAGCCTAGAAAAGACTTAATTTCTCTAAACAAAGGCCCACCTAATTACAATGTCCAAAATACTTTTACAACAAGGCTCAAATCCTCTTATATAGGATAAATGAGCACACATGCTCTTGAGCCCAATCACATGACACATGTGACTTGTCTGCAACTTGTATTTTACAACTCTATTGGAACAAAACAAAAACTAAGCTTGTTACAAAGAAATATTCCCTTTTATAATTGAATCAAAATATTTTTGAGGCCATTTCAATTGTATTTTATGTTGAATATGTTGTTGAAGCATAAGAATGAAGCTAAAAACAAAAAAATGTTCTAATTTTTTTGATGAAGATCTTCAATCTGTTATCTACCTTGTCATCATCTTGACTATGATGTTTTGATCAAAACTTGATGACTGACTGAGATGCAACTCAATGCTTATTCATTATACTTCTCCATCTAGGATGCAAAAGTTTTCTTTGTAGGCCATTGAAATGCTAATATTTTAGCAATTTTTTTTAATGAGCATTGTATTTTGCATCCAAAATTGTTTCTTCATCTTTAATAAATTCTAAATTTGATTCCAATTCAAATAACTCATCTAAGGCATTATTCAGTAACAATGAATTTGGTTCCCCTCTAACACAAATGAATGAAGATAGAGAAGGGACAACTATTCCAAATTCACTCTTCCATTGGTTGAATGACTTGATAATTCCATTGATATAAAAAATACTTGGCATGATCTTCTCAATATTCTCTAGAAATATGAATTTGCCTTTGAACTATTGCTCCTATTTTGCTTGATATGATGCAACTTCTCCTAATAAGCCAATCATTGGATTTGTGCTTACAAGGCCCTCTAGAATGTTGGGGTCAAACCTAGAACCTTTATAGGCTTAATGCATTAATGCTATCCTTGGAATCCATTTGCTTAGAACATCTTTCAAATTATCTTGATGTTGTAAATATTGCACATAGGCATTCCTTAAATTGTTATATCCATTCCATGTGTCTTCCATCTTCTTGATTACTGTAGATAATTTAAATCCAATTAGGTCATCAACCAAATCAACGGTCTTTTTATTTTTTCCCTCTTTTGATTCTTTTAATTGCTCCTCTAACTCCTTAATTTTTGAGGACATAACATCCTTTTCTTGCATTGGTACATTTGTTGAGCTTGGTAGGGTGGTAAAAACTAGAGTATGAGCACTTTGTGGCGAGGGTAGCAATGATTTCACTTTGTTTTATTCCATCATAAACCTTATGTGATCTTCTTGCAACTTGTCAAAATCAACTTGAAGATTTTTGGTAGCAACTTCACTAAACAATACAACGTTTACAACTAAAGTAGCTACTTGGCGAGTTGAAATATTTGATAATCTCTTAACAATTAAATTCCTTGTCAACTCCCCAATATTCCCTGCCACTTGTGGTTTTATTGTTGATGGGGTCATAGCCCAAATAGCTAATGTCTCATATCTACTATTAAACTCAAACGCAAAATACACTTTTTCAACCTATTCTTCAGTAGAAAAGGCTTCTTCGTCTTGCCTTCTATTATGTCTAGGGCTATGACAGTCTATATCCCAG
The DNA here is from genome assembly GCA_007258455.2 of Sequoia sempervirens. Taxonomy (NCBI): domain Eukaryota; kingdom Viridiplantae; phylum Streptophyta; class Pinopsida; order Cupressales; family Cupressaceae; genus Sequoia; species Sequoia sempervirens. The sequence goes on along the minus strand of VDFB02331505.1, from coordinate 280,592 downwards.
TTGGGAAATGGAAGTAGACCAACTTCTTACACCATTCTCCTTGCTTCTTTAGGGCTTTTATTGTTGACTTTGAACTCAACTTCTTTCAGGATCTTCTTGGTAATCCCCTCTATCTTTGATGGGCTTGCCTCTCCTTTAGTCTTTTATTTATTTTTTATTGAAATTCCCCCATTTTAGTCTCAAAAAAATATATTTGAATTATTTTAAATTTACAAATTCATCATCATAAATGAGTTGTGTACAATCCAAGGTTCTTATATCATTGGCCTCCTATCCACCATTTCTTAGAGTAACTGCTAGTCTATCTTGAGGAATATTAAGGATTTGCACTCTTTAGGGAGAGGGCATAATTTGGTTCATTTCCTCCTCCCCAATTACATTCTCTGTAATTTCCTCGGTCTCTTATGCTTCTCCAAAATCTATGGAATAGGCAAATAGAGGTGGTTGCATAATCCTCCTCTTCTTACTTTGTTACTCTACATGAGATGTAATTGATTGTGTAGGTGCCTCTTGTACTTGTTGTATTTCCATAGGTGCTTTGCCTCTTCTCACATGTTGGTATATCTCAATTATTATTTGTGGGTCTTCTTCATGTTGTGGTCTTTGTTTTAGTTTCTTCCATGACACCTCTAGAGGCTTATATGCTAAATATTCTATATTATCCACCATGGTGTTGATCCTAACAATAGGATATTTGATTTTATGAAAGGCTCTTGGATAACTAGGGTTATCTTTTTCCTTTTTTCTTCTCCCTTCCAAATTGCAACCTAATTTGTTCTCTTCACTTTCACTTAATGATCAACTAGGAAAATTTTGATTACATCTTCCTCAAATTGCACCTTGTGATGAAAATTGCATCTCCTAGCACTTAGTTTGACTTGATTTATGAAGCCTTCTAGGTCACAATCTCTTTTCAAGTCCTATCCAATTTTGTATGATTGTAGAACAAGATATAAAGCTCCAATCCCTCCTTGCTAGCGAGCACAAAGTCTAAAAATACAATATATTCTAGGAAGGATCCCTTCTTATCACAATTGAATTTTATCTGATTCATTTAGTTGCCAGGTAATTTACATATAGGCCAACCTTTTGGGTACATATCTAGGCAAAATATGTGGCCTAACTAGAGACTCATAGATTTTGATCACAATAGCATTCAAATGGAGATAATAGTTTCCCCAGTTATGCTGAATGTCTAGACTAGGTACCCTATCTTTTGGTCTTAGAAAATCCATGATCCCCTTTGGTAACCTACCTATTTTTGAACCTAGATATCTTAGTATTTGTCTTACAAAACATTCTTAGAATACCATATAGTTGGAATTTTGGTAGTGCATGTCCCAAATGTATGTCCAACATTGTACCGAAAGTGGGAGATTATTGTCATCATGCATCATTAGCTATAGAACCTTTTCCAAACATTTCTCTCCATACATGAACATGTGACATAACAATCAGTACTATTTGAACTATACTATATTGCTATCACCTTTTATTGCAACCAATTGTTTATGCATTCCCTTTGCAATGAATAAGGAAACATAAAATTATTGATTGAGGTCTATGTTTTGAATGTTAGCAACCATCATCATTAGGGGAACTGGAATATAGGTCTTGACATCCTTTCCCAAAACCTAGAATAGGGAATGATAGGTTTCAATATAGTAGTCTTCAAAGATGTCCTCATTGAAGGCCTCCAACTCTGATGAACCTTATTGGTTTTTTGTCTGCACCCCTTATTTTGTGCTTTGGAAACTATTTCACCCTATAGTTGCCACTGTCATTTTGATACTCCCTTGTCAAAAAAATGAAATTAATAGCCTTATTGGCTACTGAATTTAGGTTAATTTTTGTTTTGCAATGTATACCTTGTATGTAATGGGTTTAGTGGAAAATCAATTAGGAAGCAAATTAACACAATTAGGGTTAGAAATATCAATTAACCACAAAGAAAAGATTCATTAAACCCACTAACCAATGGATTTGAATGCACTTACTTTTGGAAAAGATCAAGAAAATCATAAACAAATATTAAAACAAGATCAAAAGTAAAGCAAACTTAACATTCCATTGTGAAAACTTTGGTAGATTTGATGTTAGATTGCTCAAACCTTAGAACTCAATTGTGCAAAAGCTTGAGTTGATGATATGACCTAAAAGATGCTCAAAATTGTTGTAAAAATGAATGCTCATGAATTTTTCTAGGTCCTTTTAAATGGAGGAAATGGCTTATTTTATAGATTTTAAAATATTTGATCAATGGTGGAGATTGAAAGTTGAGATGAACGGTGGGGATTAAATAAAAAAGATCAATGGTGGAGATTATTTGAGAGCTTTAGTTAACTAAAAATATCTCCTTATTTTTTAGGAAAATTATTTGAGATATTTTTGAAAAGAGAATATTCCTTTGAGAGGGAAATTAGGGAATTAAATAATTAAAAAATCATTTAATTATGAGAGGAACAAATATTCTATGTGCAAGTGGATGGATTAATTAATTAAATAATTTAAAATTATTTAATATGTGAGATAGAAGAAAATTAGATTTTTCTAATTACATAATTAAAAAAATTATTTAATTGGTAAGATTGAGGATGTAGACACCTAAATTTGACCATATCTATTTGATCAAATTTATCCTTTATTTCATCTATCTCATCATCCTATTTACATTAATTAAATTATATTGTTATTATTTAATTAATATTAATCATTTCCCTAAATTCCTCTAAGGTATTCAATTAATTAATTAAATACTTTATCCCTTTTATCCCCTTTCTTCTCTAAATTAAATAAATAGACCAATTTATTTAACTTAGTCATTAGTCCACATGAATTAAAAATTAATTTTTAATTCATCCGCTTTCTCTCTCCAAATGTCACATCCTCCATAATCTATTCCTAATCCCGTTTAACTTGCCTAATCTTTGATTAGGGATGTGCACACTCCTAATCCATGATTAGGAGGTGTCACATCCTCCATAATCTGCAAGTTGTTCTTAATCCCCCTCCATTAGCCTAATCACCTCACTTGCACAACCTAAATCCTTGATTAATTAAGCCTAATCTAGTCCTAATGCCATTTATGGAATATCCCTGAGTCAACCCTCATTAAAAGTTTTCTCCTTTTGGAGAAGCTATCCCCATCCCCCAAGGAATTTTTGATTCCTTTTTATCTCTCCAACACGTACCCATGGAATTTTAAATTCCATTTTATTATCCCAAGGTCTCTAGAGGAATTTGTAATTCCTCTCTAATCCCTATGGGGATTTTGAAGGGAATTTCAAATTCCCTCTTATCACATCCTTCCCATGATTTGTGAGGATGGTACAAGAAACCCATTTTCCATCTCACCTCAAGTACATCCATATCATCATCCACCTCATCATCTCATTCTCTCATGTGATGACAAGTGTTATCACCTTGTGGGTTGAGATGTCTCAAGGCATCTCAACCCTTGATATCCTTTTGCCATTCAATCTTGACCATTCATTCATCTCCCCTCTTGCTAATGACTAAAATACTTAGTCATTTTTGCATTCAACCATTCTCAAGCACTCAAGCTCTCAAGCTCACACAATACCCATTACATCCATAGCTATTTTCATGGAATTTGTGACCAAAATTAAGAAATAACAAGGTTTTAAGTTTTTGGAATCATGAAAGGAGCACACATTGCATCAAATCTTTGGGGAAAACACAATATCAAGCTCAACATGGGTATTATTTTGTGGGTTTATTTGTAGGTTTGGTTTTCTTCCAAGCCCTTATCTTGAGTGTTTGTTGTGTTCTTGATTTTTCTTTGGTTTTTAGTATTTCCTTGTATTTTAGTTAGATTAAAAATACTACACATATGTTTGGCATGCCCAGTAGGACCCACGCCATGGGTCTACTAACCTGTTTTCAAAGATTTTTGAATTTTGTAAGTTATAGGTTTCAGCAAAGGAAGATGCAATACTTAGGTAGATACACTAGTTATAGGGGTGGATGTGCCTAATTACAGGTGAACCAAATATTTTTGGGTATATATGGCTCTCTTGCATTTCTAGGGTTTTGCACCTAAAAGGAGAGAGGTACCAAAAACCTTAATGACTCACTCAAGTATAAGCCCTTGAGATTCCAATGCAAATATGATTGAAATTTGTCAAAGAGCATTGATCTAAATGTTGAAAAATGATAAAAGAGGTTAACTACTAAATGTAAACTAAGGAAATGCAAGATGTTTGAAAACACGTTGTGATATGCAAAAATATGCTAAATGACCTAGAAATGATCATGAAACAAAACAAAAAATTGTGAAATTGAAAGTGTGTACTTGGAAACTTGTAGAGGCTGGAATTGAGACTAGAAATGCTACTGATCATGAAATTTTGACCTACTGGGACTCATACGCCAATTTGGGTGACTTAGTCCTGCTTCAAGGAAAATTTGCCTAAATAGGTTTCAGGGAACTGGGTACTCAAATTTGTAGAAAAATCTAAAAAAAATGTACAGTGGGAATCATTCGCCACTAATGGTGAATAATTCCACTTTGGATTTTCTGAAAACTCAAAAGTGGAATCTATAACTCTCGGTTTGCTCTTTTTGTTCCTCTAGGTGTCCGGATCTGAAACCCTAATTTTTAGCATTGTTAGTGACTTTTGTGTAGATTTTGACCTTTCCAATAGGGAGATAACTTCAACAAGTTTGAAACCCATTCTTCAATCATGTCCAAGCCATCCAAGCACCTAAATCTGTAATCACACAAAGGAAGAGAAAAAATGTTGATCATTAGGGATTGGGGGTTTGCCTTGGTCAAACCCCATTTAGGTAATTAAACCAAAATGATGAGATAAGATAATAAAGCATGAAACATGAAACAATGCAATTAGAAACATTCCATGATGAAGGATTTTGAATTGTTACAGTAATGATTGATGGAGAATATTACTCTTGAATGCCTCAGAATTGATGAATTGACTTGACAAGATGTAGGCTTGATGATACTTGGATAATGGATGGATGAAAGGTCTCCTTTTATAGAGGAGAGTTAAGTGAGTGGCTAGAATAAGGATCATGATCAACGGCCAAGATTAAATTAGAAAATAATTTAATCAAGGGTGGAGGTTAATTGAGAGAAGAAGACATGGATCTAGATAAATAATTGAGGTGGAAGATAAGATTGGCACAAAAAAAGAGGTTGTTGGAGAGAATTAAATAATACAAATTATTTAATTTAGGTGGCCAACATTAAAGAAATAAATAAAATATTGATTTTATTTATTTAAAAAGAAAGGTGAGAACAAATAATTAGATAATTAAATAACTAAAAATAATTATTTAATTATAGAGGAAAGGTGGAGTGTTAAACATTAAATAATTAAAAACAATTATTTAATGGAGAGGGAATGGATAATAATTAAATAATTAAAATAATTATTTAAGTGGGGAGATAAAGAAAGGATAAATAATTAAATGAATATAAAATTTATTTAATTATAGAGAGAAAAGGCTAATGAACAATTAAATAATTGAAATAATTATTTAATTATAGAAGAAGAGGGAAAAACTAACTTTTGAATTAAAATAATATTTAATTCAAAAATGGGGAAAAAGGACCATTTAAGGCATAAAGTAGCATAAATTTGAATAAGGCGGGTCCAAACAAGTGTGAAAATGTAAAGAGATACATTTTTCTATGCTACATTTAGCCCCCACTTTAGTGAGAGGATGAACTTGCTTCAAACTCACATTAAAGTAGACATTCAAGAGGGGTCCAAGTGTACCGATGCAGATGGTATAGGATGACACAAATCAAGGAGGCGGTCAAGCCCCTAGGATCCAAGATCCTAAGTCAAACTGACATAAGCGCAAAAGGACACACACAAGGTGAAATATTTGCAACAAATCAAGATACACAATCATACAATGGCAATAACTTAGAAGGAAGAGAAGTACAAAATGAGCAGAAATAAAAAGGTGGATCAAGCTTTGACTGTTTGTCCAACACGATGGGGATCAGGTCTAGGCTGTTTGTCCAAAAATGCATACTCACTTTGAGGTGAAGAAACTCATGGCTGTACGCTAGGTGAGAAGTCCTCAAAAGGTGAGAAACATACACTCATGGTTGTTATGCACTCACACACACACGTAGGTGGCTATGGTGAAAGTCATGCATCGGATTGGGCTTCCCGCTCAACCATACCAAAGTTATACCTCCTGATAAATTTTATAAGGCACCACAATGTAATGCTTTTTGTAAATGCTTTTGAATGTTATGTAAAAAAAATGTTAAAGGGGATTTTGCTTTGTTCATGTAAGGTCTTCTTCTTAGGGAGCATTGTGCTTAATGCCTCCAAGAGAGGACAAGTCAAAGTGTTAGATCGTCACCCATGGGATGCCTCATTCACATCATGCCATGTTAGTAGATTGTACACTCTTGGATGACCTCAAACCCAATGACACCACCAAGAAGAGGACACATTACAAGAAAAAATAAAAATCATGCCATGAATTTTTTCCAATAGATGTCATCTATGTATGCCCCCACTTTAAAGCGGTTGCTACACCAACACTATGAGAAATTGCTTTAAAGTAGCCAATGATAAATGAAAGAAGACATGAGAGCCAATTTGGAAATCCCTATGCCAAGTTATATGTTTCTAAATTGAGCTACATCATGAATAAGTATGTCACATGCAAGTCAACTTAAGACATGTTGTCCGCATCCCACGCTTGCTCTTATATGTTAATGAAAGGTTAAAAACTAGCCAAAAGAGACAACAAAAAATGACATACGAGGATAAGACTTCCTAATCTCTTTCCCCCACTTAGTGCAAGACAAAGGTGAGCCGGTAATGGATGATGATATTCTACTCCTTGTGATGAATGTAAAACATGCAATTATGGCAAGGAGAAGCAACTAATGTTATTTATCTAGATAAGTAAACAAAGTTTTTGCTTGATACATATTTAATGAGATATCTATCAATTTAGGATGTATCGAGGTTAAAGTTGTCTGGGAAAAATATTTTGTGATAGCGTTGACATTGGATGAAGGTTTTTGTTTTGAGGGACAATAACCAAGATCATTAGGCTTTATAGCATCACATCCTTTTCTAGGTTGCTTTAGAAGTGCAAAACATCTTCCAAAAAGTTTTGTCACATTTGTTGGTTTTGGCGGTTGTTCAATTTCCTCAAAGTTCGTCATGGATGTTGTCTTTTCTTTGAAGGTGGTTGAAGTGGATGTTTTTGAAATTACCTATTTTTCTCTTCCCTTTTTAGATTCTTTTGTTATGATCATGTATTCCCTCGTGGATGTAGAAATGAAATCAAAGGTTTTCGAAGCTTCTTCCAATAACTTTGTGGCTTCTTCAATTTACTTTTGTCTTTCTATATTGTTTTGCTTGGTACTGATCATAGCACATGTAACCTTTTTGTTTTGATGGGTAGAAGGTGACTTGTCATAAACTCCTAACATTTGCTTCAAGGATTTATCTTTTTCAAAGCATTCCCATGATGGTGGTAAATCCATATCAAGAAATTCAGGATGCTTTAGAGCGAGGTTGAGTTTTGGTTTATACATGATAGTGTTGATATTTGATTTCGCCATGATACCTTCCCTATTAGGATATATTTTAGGAGAACTAAAAACGAGATATTTTAGGAGAACTAAAAACTCGATGGTCATGACATTCTATGTTTGGTTCTTCAATATTGTCTTCATCGCAAGTAAGGGAATTATCCATGGTTGGATGTTCTTACTTGGCCATGGTGGTGTTTCATTTTTCAATGATGTTTTTCTCATGACTCATATCAATGGGATCATGTAACATCATAATATCTTCTTTACCAATAGGAGTGATATTAGGAGAGGGCGAAATTTGGTTGTTGTCCATAATTCCATCCTTTTTCTCTATTGTCTCATTCTCTTGTGCCATGATTTTTACCCTAGTAGAAGAGCTTTTAGGAAAGTGACAAACAATAGGTTCATCAAATTTCATGGTTGGATTTGGTAAAGTAGCTTCATCGCTCATAGGAGAGGCATCAAGAGAAGGATAACTAGGAGTTTCATGGTTACCCATTATTGATCTTTTTTGTTCAAATAGGTCTTCCCAAATGGTAGGGGCATCAGGAAAGGGAGGAATAAGATTCTCATGAGTCTCAATAAGGATATCTTCTAACACTAGACTATCTTCTTCATGTCTAGAGAAGATATGAGGAGAAAAAAAGGTTTGATTGTCATGATTGTCTACATTTTCATTCCCATGTCCTATAATGTCTTCTTGAGTAGGAGAGGTAGGATTATCATAGCTCTCAAATATCAACATATCCTCCACACCAATGTGTTTTTCATGATCATTCACGATTGTATCCCTATTCACTAGAGCATTTTCACAAGTAGAGGTGTTGGGAGTAGTGGCCATGATCTCAGGTTTGTGTTTCATAATGTCTTTGCAAGGGAAAGGAGGAGGAAGACAAGAAATACTTTCATGATCTTCAATGATTGTGTCTTCTTTCATCAAGATACCTTCGTCACCAATGGGAGAGATATCGAGAGAAGAACAATTATGATTATCATGATTATCGATGCTTGCATCCTTTTGTGTCAAACCTTAGTGGATGATTTTATTGAGAGGAAGTCCTTAAGGGCTTCATCTAACATGTATAAGTCATCACTAATAAATGCCCTGGATGATATGATTTTTCTAATTGTAAGCATTTTTTTAATTGTTTCTTGTGATGTTTTTAGTTTTTAGTTTTTGTTTTCTAATGAATTTGATCTAAATGAACTAGGAACTAATGCTGAAAATGAAAATTATAAAAATCTAATGCTATCCATAATTCCCATGAAATTAAATGATGCTAAGTTCTAATGATTTCAATGTAATAGAAGATAATTGAACTAAAATATAAAAGCAACTGAGACAAACAACAACTTAAAAAATTGGAAACTGAATTCTGAAAACAGTAATGCAAAATGTGCACCGGGACTGATTTTCCCAGGATGGCGAATGAGTCCTAGTAGGGGTATTTTTTAAATATTTATGAATTTTCTGGTGGATTCTTATGTGTTATATGCTATACAATGTAGATCTAAAGTGCAAATGCATAATCTTACTACTAGTCAATGAAATGAAGTGCAATAATGCAAGCCAAATGAGCTTTTCACTAATGCAAATTAAGCAATGCAAGATTCAATGCAAGCTATTCCTAGGATGTAAATGCACTCTAAATCAAAAATATGATGCTTTAAATGTAGGTTTACCAAAATGAACCAAATATTTTTGGGTATAAATGGCTCTCTTGCACTTCTAGGGTTTTGCACCTAAAAGGAGAGAGGTACCAAAAACCTTAATGGCTCACTCAAGAATAAGCCCTTGAGATTCCAATGCAAATATGATTGAAATTTGTCAAAGGGGATTAATCTAAATGCTAAAAACTGATAAAAGAGATTAACTACTAAATGTAAACTAAGGAAATGCAAGATGTTTGAAAACATTCTGTATTATGCAAAAATATGCTAAATGACCTATAAATGATCATGAAACAAAACAAAAAACTATGAAACTGAAAGTGTGTACCTTGAAGCTTGTAGAGGCTAGAATGGAGACTGAAAATACTGTTGATCCTAAAATTTTGACCTCATGGGACTCATATGCCAATTTGGGTGACTTAGTCCTACTTCGGGGAAAATATGCTAAAATAGGTTTCAGGGAACTAGGTACTCAAATATGTAGAAAACTTTGAAAAACATGTACAGTGGGACTCATTCACTACTAATGGTGAATGAGTCCACTTTGGCTTTTCTAAAAACTCAAAAGTGGAATCTGTAACTCTCGGTTTGCTCTTTCTGTTCCTCCAGGTGTTCAGATCTGAAACCCTAATTTTCGGCACTGATAGTGACTTTTTGTGTAGATTTTGACCTTGCCAATAGGGAGATGACTTCAACAAGTTTGAAACCTATTCTTCAATCATGTCCAAGCCATCCAAGCACCTAAATATACAATCACACAAAGGAAGAGAGATAAAATGTTGATTGTTAGGGATTGGGGGTTTGCCTTGGTCAAACCTCGTTTAGGTAATTAAACCAAAATGATGAAATAAGATAATAAAGCATGAAACATGAAACAATGCAATTAAAAACTTTCCATGATGAAGGATCTTGAATTTCTGCAACGATTGATGGAGAATCCTGCTCTTGAATGCCTTAAAATTGATGAATTCACTTAACAACATGTAGGCTTGATGATACTTAGATAATGGATGGACGAAAGGTCTCCTTTTATAAAGGAGAGTTAAGTGAATGGCTAGAATAAGGATCACAATCAAGGGACAAGATTAAATTAGAAAATAATTTAATCAATGGTGGAGGCTAATTGAGAGAAGAAAGACATGTATAGATAAAGTATTGAGGTGGAAGATAAGATTGACACAAAAAAAAAGGTTGTTGGAGAGAATTAAATAATAAAAATTATTTAATTAGGTGGCCAACATAGAAGAAATAAATAAAATATTGATTTTATTTATTTAAAAAGAAAGGTGAGAACAAATAATTAGATAATTAGATAATTAAAAAATAATTATTCAATTATAGAGGAAAGGTGGAGTGTTAAACATTAAATAATTAAAAACAATTATTTAATGGAGAGGGAAGGGATAATTAAATAATTAAAATAATTATTTGATTGGGGAGATAAAGAAAGGATAAATAATTAAATGAATATAACATTTATTTAACTATAGAGAGAAAAGGCTAATGAATTATTAAATAATTTAAATAATAATTTAATTATAGAAGAAGAGGGAAAAACTAACTTTTGAATTAAAATAATAATTAATTCAAAGTGGGGAAAAAGGACCATTTAAGGCATAAAGAAGCATAAATTTGAATAAGGTGGGCCCAAACAAGTGTGAAAATGTAAAGAGATACATTTTTCTACACTACAATAGGGGTGGATGCACTTTGGCTCTGACCCCTTCTAGACCAAAAATATTTAGGGGTGGATACATTTCCAAACAGGAAGATTCACAAGTTACTGAGGTGGACATGATTAGTACAGAGGTAGATCTGTGACTGACATAAGAACTTTCTATATAGGTGATTGTGAGACTTACAAAGGCAGATACGTGACCTACTTAGGCAACCATTGGTTATAGAGGTAGACCCACATGACTGTAATACCAAACTTATAGAGGTAGTTGCATGAGTTACAAATGCGATTGTGCAGACTATAGGGGCAGTTGCACTCTATGCATAGGTGGTTGTGCTGGTAACATTTTGTTTGCATTTTTATCTCACAATCTTACTTTGTTTCTAGTTTATTACTAATCACCTAAATTTTCTTAGAGTAGTATTAATTTATTGCAACTCTCATTTGTCCAAGACTGGTGATCAAAACTACTAACTCATTTTCTATAGGACAATCGGTCGAAGGCATGTAAGTATTTTTCATACTAGCTAGGAAAATTTGGATTTTATAAAGGACCATTTAACCTTGTTTGTTGTGTTTGGGATCAGTTCATTAGCATATTCTCTCCCCTTGCGCTATGGGCGAGCCTAGGGATCAAAAACTATGAATTAATCTAAGTCCTTTTTTGTGTCATCCTAGGAGTGCTAGTTTGCACGTATGCTCTCCCCTTGTGTTACGTACAAGCCTAGGGATTAGAAACACCTTTTATATCCTTCCATTTAGGAGGCCTACTTGGGGATTTCATCACCTCAAGGGATGACCTCGACCACATGAATCAACAAAGTATATAAAGTGGGGAGAACAAAATTTGTACCCCAATCCAGTTGCATTGTGTTTAGCAATGCATTGATACTTGGGTGATTCCAAGTTAGGTGTGCAGGGTTGGTCCAAGATTTCTTACTAAAAGTTACCAACCCACACTTGTGATAGACTAGTGTTCATGGATGTGCCTCACACACCCTCCTAGTGTTTAGAGGATGCACTAGAGAGCCTGTTTCAACCTAACATAGGACCTGTTGGTCATAGCTTAGTGTTGTACAAGGGGTACGTATTGTACCCTAAAGCTACTCACCACGTACTCCCTTAAGTTGAGATATAAATCTTTGGGTGGACTTTGATTTTTCCCAAGGAGAGAGAAGGTTTTCCTGTGCCATTGAGCTTGTGTCACCAGATCTCTAGCCATTTTCCTTTGCGACAAATGGTGTTCCACCCGAGTATCAAGGAGTATTAACCCAAGCAATTGGGTGGTGGGCCTACACTATCTATACACCTACTCGATTAATCTATATTTGTGTGTATAGCATGCCTTGTGTGAAATCGGTGATTGTCTATTGTCCATCCTAGTCTGTGTCTGCCTATGTGATCTTTGTTTTTTCCTTTGTCATCAGGTCATTTTCCTATCCATAGGAAGATTTTCTTGACTCAGAGGTGGCTCCACTCTACTCTTAGTTAATTGCGTGTCTCTATCATTCTATCCATTCAATCATCCTACAAAGGTAGAAAAACTCTCTTCAGAGGCAGATCCACTCTACCCATAGTCAATTTTGCTCTGTCAATAGGCAGATACATTGACCATTCTCATCTAGTCCATCTATCCTTGATAGGTGGACCCACTCCTTTCAGAGGTGGATTATCTCTTCCCATAAGCGGCCGCCCTTTGTTCATAAGTGGATACGTCATCCACTCGACCACCCTTCATAGGTGGATACATGTCTACATAGGTAGTTTCACTTCACTCAAAGGTGGATTCGTATAGCTGGCTACACTTCCTTCAGAGGTGGATATGCCCTATTCTTGGGAAGATCTGTTTCCCATAAAAAAACCCAAAGATTAAACCCTTCCAACCAATGATAACTCTTGTTGTTCTGAGTATGATTCCATGATTGAATTTTTTTTATCACCTCTCAATCTTCTATATCATCCATTTTTGTTCAATAAAATTTTCTAAAAGTCATCAAATCATCATCCTAATCACACAAGGACATTCCTAGGTGTATCTAATCATCATTTCTATCATTGAACATCCAATTATAACCTCCTAAGCATTAATTTAAGAAATTTTTGTATCCTAGTCAATCAATCCCCATCATTATCTTTACGCTTGCTTAGGGACCTAGTTCATCCTAAGTTAGTAATCATAATAATTCAAATTAATTTACCTTGAGTGAGAGGTTATTTTATACTACAATCATCCTTTATGCTTGAGAACATCGCCTATCTCAAGTACTATCCAATCATCATCATCCTCATTTAGTTTTCTTGAGAACATAAGGCTACCTCAAGTAACAATCAATCCAATCATCATCAAATTAAGTTCTCAAATCTAATTGGAGTGCTACACCAATCAATCATCTAATCAATTGTTCTATCATTGATTCATCAAATCAGTCATCCTATCATCAATCCATCAATCATCCTATCATTGATTCATCAAATCAGTCATCCATCATCAATCCAATCAATTTTCTAATCGATCATCTTATCATAAATCAACTATCCAATCAATCAATCATCCAATTAGTCTTATCTTTGGGTTCTAGACAATCTTCATCATTTGAACCTCTCTTTCATGCCTTTTGTCACTCGATCGCAAGCTAAGAAATTCATGGAAAAACAACAACGAAAATCTCATTAGTCACCTTATCTTCCTAATCCACCTTCCAACAGGGGATCCCAAAAATACAATATGTTAAGTCAAGCCACTGATTCAAATCATCCTCATTTCAAGTATTTCTTGAGGAAGGAATGCTGTCACAACCTAAATTCACCGTAGAAGAGTATCTTAATAATCCACTTAATGTGAAAATGACCAATCGTATCATCAATGAACATTCATAACGAATCCTTTCCACATTACTTATGCAAGGAACTAGATCTCTACCTGCGTTTGATATGACATAGTACTTAGGTGTTGGTGTGGCTACACCTTCAACACCTCAAGGTCCTCAAACCTCTTTGGTCCCTCAACCTCCCCCAGTTTCTCAAGCCCCCCAGGTTCCTCCTAAGAACACTTGGTATCAACTTGGATTCAAAAATGATGTGTGTATCTAGTTTCCACCTTATCCTCTTTGGATTCCTATTATGGGTTCCATATTGGACTCTAGTAATGCTCAGGGATCCACGTTTATACCACAAATTTAGAATTTTGTCTCCTAAAATATCCAAAATCAACCTCTGCCAACATCCACTCATCCTTCTTATGATAGAGATGTTGGGGGAAATGCTTCTAATAATCTGGCATCGACACCTCCACATGTTCCCCTCATACCTACACAACTAATTTATAACACTTCTTACACATTCATTCCATCTCCATCACAATTTCCACCACCTGTAAATCAAGCACGCCAATTCAAACCTAGTCATTCCATTCCACCACCACTTAATCCACCATTACAATCTTACCAAAAACAACTATCCTATCAACAACAACAACAATCACAATCCATTCAACAAATCCCACAACAATCATAGTCCCATCCTTAACAACAATCCTCATCACAACCACAAAGTAATGTGTCATCTCAATATCAACAACAACCACTCCACTCATATTCCAATCCTCTACCTCATTGTTTCTAACCATGCTATCATGAACATCCACAATCATCATCTTTTGTGGAGCTTTCCATACAGGATGCTTACCATCATCCACCCTTTCCTCCTACTACTCCATGGAAACAATATTATTCACATCAACAATCACAACATCAATCATATGTCAATCCCCAACAATAATCTCATCCACAACCACCACCACATCAACAAAAACAACAAACCTATAACTATCAATACAATCTATCTTAATATCAACCCCCTGCATCTCAAAGTCCTCCATCATATGGAGGTATCCCACAATCTCCCCCATGATATAAATTCAATCCATCATCCTATTATCAACTTCCTTTATCACAAAAAACATACTCCAATCAATATCAACAATATACCAATCCACCTCCATCATCACAACCTTCATATATCCAACCATCATCCACATACGCTAACCCACCATTGGATCAATTTCATCCTACACCACATCTTACAATCAATATTCTCCCCCACCTCAATCCAATATGACAACTCCTTCCTCATCTATACCTATGAACAAGGAGTGGGAAGATATGAAGGTCACTCTTAGAGACTTACAAGCAGGTACATCTAATAAGAAGTCCTATAAGTTTGAGGAAATCTACCCTTATCCATCAATACATCCATTTCCATTTCCCTAAACACTTTGAGATTCCAAAATACGATAAGTATAAGGGAAAGGGGGATCCTTGAGATCACCTTCAATAATTCTACATGCATTGACAATAGGTGCTTTATAATGACAACTATCTCTTACATTTTTTCCCTCATAGTCCTTGTGGACAAGCATTAGAGTGGTTTTTACACCTCCCTCATGGATCAATCTCAACATTTACTGATTTATCGAGAAATTTTGTAGCCCAATTTTCTTAAAATCTCAAGAAGGAAGTGGATACAATGGATTTGATGCAAAACAAACATCCTAGGGAAACATTTTCTAACTATTTACAAAGGTGGCATGCTCAAGCAAGGCATATTACATGTCATCTCCCTAAAAAAAAAATTATTGAACATATTTGTTGAGAATCTCTACCCTAAGATGGCATATCAATTATATCTTCATTTTTCCTCTATCTTTGTCAAGGTTATTGACAAGGGTGTCATCATTGAGAAGTAACTTATAGCTAAGGGACTAGTCAATATTTACAAGGAAGACAAAGACAAACAATATAATGATAAATCCTGCTATTGGAATAAGAATAAGAATGTTGTCAATGATGGTGTCACTGATACTAAACACATTCAAGTGGAAAAAACACTCCAAGGTCGTCAAAACACACCAAACCCACCCATAACGAATGTCATATCAGTGCCTCAAGGGTCACCACATCCTCCCGATCAATCTAGTCAAGGGAATGCTAAGCATAATATCACTCCTCTAGGAGAACCCCTTGATGTATTTTTTCAAAGGTTGGTCCAAGCTAATGCCATCATATATCTAGTTACCCAACCATTTGATGAGTCCAAATTGAAGCCCAATTGGTACAAGGATAATGAGTACTATGATTACTATAGGATTAAGGGACATTCTAATGGAGCTTGTGAAATTTTGAAGAATTTCAACTCAATTTTCATGAGCCTTGGCTTCCATTCTAAACCCTTGTCCCCAAGTGAGTATGGTTTTTAATCAAGAAAATGTGCCAATTTTATATTTTCATGTTGACCTGTTCAGTCAGTCGTTAATTTCTTAAGTGATCCTTTGAGCCATCTGACACATTTGCTTACCGGCCCCATTTTCCTAAGCAACCAGCCATCCTTTTCCCACCGTGTCAAATCTTTTCTAAAGTTGGGTTTCAAATTTTAACCTAGTGAATTAAGGATTAAGTCATTAACCCTGCGGTCATGTCACCATCAGTTGGGCCAAGTCTTGTCCATTTAATGCTAATGTCAAGTATTGTGTAGTTTTCAAGATTCAAAGATCAAGGATCAAATATGAACCATACCCCACCAACTCATGGGAGTTAAGTGCACACTAGATAAATGCAGCGAGGTTAGCGAGAAGCTAACACATGTACCAGGTACAATGCGGGACCCACTCCCCATTATTGATCCCATGTCCTGACTTCTTCAATGAGCAGTCGAGATCAACCGGGCAGAAAGATCCTCACCGTTCCTCGCTAGCTTGCTGAATGAAGGTGAACGATGATTAAATCTAGTGAGATCAGCGAGATCTCGACACCTATCCCTCAGTCGCTCAGACGGTGGAGCCCACACATAGCGACGGTGTCATCCGACATGGATAGGAACGATTGGTTGAAAATAGTTCAACAAAGCACTGCTGGAAATCAAAGGAGGTCAAACACAAGCTGGCCATTTGATCATCCATCAAGATAGAAGATCAACAAATCACATTCAAAGCTGGCAAGTGACACCTAGTGGTCATTTCTACTATGCACGACTAGCTTGCATTAATGGCTAACACTTTGCAGAGTGATCAAGTTGATCTCAACTCGTGTGGATATGCAAATGCAGATAATCATGAAGAATAATCAATAGATTTCTATGCAATTGGGAATTAAACGACACTGGTACATCTTCCAATGGGATTCCAGAGTTATGCATGTGTGATAAACACTAAATGTGAATGCCATTGTTTCACTTGATAAATATAGCAAAGGTGGTTGTTATTTGCGTCATTGTCACTCAACAGTTAAAAATTTTCTGGCGTGAGCAGAGGAAGATGAGCGAACCAGTGAGAAGGTCAATTCGTTTGAATTCACAAGGGTCTGGCCCTGGATTGCAGGATGCTGCTCCTACCATGGAGGAAGGTAATTTTTCTAAGCATAGATTGGCGCCAAGTAGATGTAGTCGTCGACTACAATTCTAGGGTGGTGTTGCCGAAGAAGTGGGCAACAAAGGAAAATTCTAGTGCAATCTCTGATTGGGTCAAAGTGAAGAGTGAGGTATGGGTGTGGCTCCTACGGACGCCAACACTCTCCCATCAACCTTACAGGCACCTCCTTTGGCAATGATGATTTAGAGATTGATTCTGCTTATGCTCGGTACTTGGCACTATTGAATGAGGGCTTTCCCTCAAATGAGGAGGTGATCTCTGTGTTGCCGTTGGCAGTCAAAACCCCAAGTGGGCATATTGGGAGCGTATCTAGAAAAGAAAAGAAGGAAGAGGAATCCGAGGTTTCTTCTCTTCCTCTTGTAATGAAAATAAGTGGTCGGGTATACTGTGGTCGTGACTTTGGTCGTGATGGTGCGAGTGGTAAATGAATTTACTGTGTTTGAAATCTTCTTTTTGCTGTTGTTTATGAATTTCGCTGTGGTGGCCTTTTTTTGCATTCGTGGAATTTTTTTTGATGATTCGACATCGGTCATGCACCTTCATGGCATTTTTAGTTGCCTGGTTTGTGAAGCTCAGATGGCGACAAGGGAAGTTTTGGTGGTACTTTGCATTCTCTTCCTTGACAACGGTTATATTTTAGGCTCTTTCTTGTTGTACTGGATTTTGCAATTTCAGCATGTGGGTGTTTGAAATTCAAATCAAATTCAGCTGAAATTTTAATGAAATGATCATTTTACAATGTAATTGCATTCGGGTCCAAGGATTGTTGCTCCCTGTTGGTATAAAGGGGATTCAAGACTCAAATGAAAAGAGAGAGAGAGATCAGAAAAGAAAGAGAAAAAGAAGAAAATAAAAGGATAGATAATAGAGAAGTATCAGGTTAGGTCTAGGCCAGTCCATATACGATTATAGTGATAGGAATGGAGTAGCATGCTTGTTTTGAGTTATTTTGGAAAAATATATACATATTATCTTGAATTGTTGTGTAGATTTGATCCATGAACATAAATGCAAGTTTATCTATGATGCATTTTCTCTCATTGTGTGGGTTTTGAGTAAATCTTGGATGGAATTGTTAATAAAATTTTCATTCTTCTTTTGAACTTAGATTCAAATGTATATCTCTGTTTTGTGCCTTGATTCAAGTAATCAATTAAATCCTCAAATATAGTTATAGATTTACAATTATCTGCTTGGGATGTGATAAGAAGTTGTGCATCATAGATTTTGAGTCTCATAATGCAAAGTTGTGAGATCATTTTTGTATTACTGGTATTGTGTATATGACTCCATAGCCCAATTGAATAAGGCACTAATATGTTTCCTAAAGAGATTTTCCTAATGGGTTAGTAAAATTATTCTAGGGTGGCGGACCTAAAGTTAGAATTAGAATTTATTTTAAAATTTCCAAAATATTTACACAAATCTTACATTCATTTGTCATACGTGAGGGCATTTACTGAAATGGTAGCAAGTTACTTAGAAACTATCCAATTTCATAGTACGCTTTGCATACTTACCTTTCAGTTGAAATGATCTATGAAAGAGATGTGTTCCATTAAGTAAATTTTAAGTGAACACCAATAGGAATACCCTCCTTGGTCCCACAGAGCCTAAAGTGCAGAAGATCTCAGTCTGTCACTAGATCTTGTCAGTTGGCCAGTCATTTTCAGGAGTTTTGAATATAGGAAATGGCAATTCCTTAGAAGTTCCTTTAGGTGCGCTAGAAAAAACACCAACACATTCTACTAATAAATGCATGAAGCTTAAGAATTATATCCAAGATCTCATTGATCGAGGTGCTATAGTTGTTGAGGGTAACCAATCCACATCCTCTAATGCTCAATTCTAGATATTCCAAAATGCCTTTCCCAAACATAATCAAGGAGCTAGCTCATCTAATGCCAACATTGGATCCAACAAAAATAGTCAAAACAATTGAACCAATAATATAAATTACAACAAAGTTCCTTTCAATTATGATAACATGTTCAGTTGTATCACTCTAGTTGATCCTTACATCCCTATGATTGGAGTTAAGGGAAAAGAGTCATAGTGTGCAGTTACCACTCATTGCACAGACATATCCAATCCCAATCCATCTACTTCATCCCAACAACCTCCTGTGAACAAAAAATATAATATCCTTGATCACCTTGGAAAGACTCCTACATAAATATCCATCTTGGATTTATTAAATTCTTCTCCCATCCATCAGGAAATCCTTAGTAAAGCTTTACAGGATGCACATGTACCTAATGAAATTGATCCCACCTAATTTCTAGAACTTGTGGGTCATTTGTCTTCTACATATTAGTTGGGTTTCAATCAGAATGACATGCCCCGTATTGATCCCACACATAACTGTTCCCTCCACATCGAAGTCCTCATTGCTAAACATAAGGTGAAACATATTGAGAAGATGTGTCTCAACCTTGCAATTACATAAGTTACTATTGATACATAAGGTATTGTTCATTAGACAATGACGGGGGGGTGCAGGGGGTCTCCCCCCATGAGGGGTCTGAGGGGGATCATCCCCCCAGTTGGGGTCCAGGGGAAACACACCCTAGTGAGGGCTCAAGGGTAGTGCCCTCGAAAGGAAAATTTTATTTATATTTTATTATTATAAATCCGGGTTGTTCATCATTATGTCTCATATCTGACGATTGATAATTTATTAACTTGAGTTTCCAGGTAGAAGGAAACCCTATTTTATGAGGGAATTGTATTATAGTTGTGTCTTGTGATGTATTTTGAGAGTCTAATAGTGGTCATGTTTCCTTTGGATCTCTGGTTGGTGATACTCTTATGAAAAGCTTTCTCTGCAAGTATATTGTAATCTTTGTGATTACTGAATAATATATTGGGCAACTTTTGGAGTGGGGTTTTTCTCCCAAAATGGTTTTCCCCATGTAAATCACTGTGTTGTGGTATGCATGATATTTATGTTTATTCCTATTTAAGTTTTTGTAAATGTTAAAGATCTATAAAAGTTTTGCATTATCCTCTTCTCAAGATTAGTGTAGGAAGTTGTTCCACTACCTTAGCAGGTTCCTTACAAAATAGATCTTGATAGATAATGGATCTGCACTCAACTTGTGTATATTAAATTTTATTAAATACATGGGGTATACTCAAGCTTATTTAGATAATCAAGTCATCACAATAAAGACTTATGACAATGTTGAACGAGAATCAAAAGGCACCATTTGCCTTCCTCTTGATGGTGTTTTCTGTACAACAACTCAGACAAGATACAAGTATCCTATCTCTCTTGAAAGGTAAATATCTATCAACAAGCCTAAAGAGATAACCCCAAGGTCTCTAATGTAAGGTCTTGACAATGCATAAACAACTCAGTGATAATGTGAAAATGCTGGTAATCACAAAGGGACCTTACTACAAGCAAATACTGAATCTCAAAGCTTATCAAGTTTTGCAGTATGGTGATACTTTTTAATCCTAAATCTAACCCAAATTACAAAAGAATTATAAAAAGAGATAAGGGTTTAGAGAAATTTCTAAAATTAATTCTAATCCTAGAATTAACAACGTAAATGATGAAACACATGAAATGGACCAATCCCTCAGAAATTGATTCCTACTTGACCCAAATGAATCTGCAATCTTATAGAAATAGTGCAATCTTCTAAAGCATTAAAGATTTTCAGATCATGAACATTCACTCAAAACAATCCTATTGCAATCGAAATGAAAAAGTCTCCACAATTGAACTAAGCACAGTGAATTTCAAGTCCAGGCTAACTTTGCAAAGCCACTAACAATCAGCTAGCTGCGAAAAGTATGGAATAGAGATTGCTGCAAAAACTCAAGTATCAAATCATAAACACTATTAATTCCTCTAACATTAAACCTAGCACATATATTAAATAAACTTAAGCAATTCCAAAGATAGAATCACAAGAACCATGCCAAATAAAATTCAACACAAGAAAGGAAAACAATCACAATGTCTTCACTTGCATTAAATCACCCAAAGTAGCAACAATTCTAGTCTTCTGTTACAACACTTGCTTGAAAATAAGACTAAATCCTAACTCTAGCTCTTGCTACATTGCTTAATTCACTCCAATATAAAACTATCTAGCCCTTACAAATGAGCAGAATTCCATATTTATAGAAACCCTTAAGATATGTCAGCCCAATTAGGGTTTACAATAATAAATGGCCACAAAACAAGTTGGCCATGAGGAATTCAAAATAAAGTAAAGTATGCATTAAATGCATGCACTCCATCTAGGTCGGCTTGGGATCTCCAACAAAGCTCGGTCTAATGCATGCAAAGGAGGAAGGAAAATAATGGGGAAGCACAAATTCCGATGAGACATTGTATTAACTATCTTCCCCTTTGTCTTTATCTTGCCCCATCCAATCCTGCACCATCAAAAATATCCTATCCAAGTCGACTATATTTATCCATTATTGCAATATAGGTGGCTGCATCATCTAACTGATGTTCAGTGACAGGGTCCTCATTGATTGGAGAATAGACATCTCGCCACCATTTTCTCAACTGTTCCAAGCTCAAATGCTTCGGTGCAAACCTTTTTCTACCTGTCATAACCTCAAAGAAATAAATGCATTTGTTGTAGATCTTAGTCAGGGTGTCTTAAATTTGACTCCTCTGCTTATACACCTTCAAAACCCTTTGCCTTATTTGCAGAACTTCAAACCATTCCCAAGGTTCTGCAGCTTTAGAGGAAGAAAGAATGCCATCACCTACCAATTTATCCTCAGTATATTCCATGATGATCTTGGTCTTCTGCAACAAGAGATCCAAATCCTCCTTATCTTGAGCCAATACATCTCTTAACCAATCTATTGATCTCATAGCATCTCCACCGGTTGAAAGGATGTCCTTGATAGCATTATGTCCCTTAGCCTGCACTCCCTACAACCAGTTCGTTGTGGCATGAGTAGTAGCCTTCATCTTCTCTAATTCAGTTAATGTTTCCTGTGGCATAAAGCTTGCAACAGATGACGAGGAGCTGATGGATTGCAAGGGCTTCATCAATTCCTACAAACACTTCTTAAGTTTATCATTCTCCCTCTTCAATTCTTTCTTAGTCTGTACCTCTTTTCTCAATCTACCCAGGATTACAGTACTAGAGCCATCATATTCTTCAATTTCCTTTTCCATGGAAGTAGGCCCTAGATTGATAATCTACACACTGTAGTCACTGCCAGTCACATCATCCTTATTCTTTCCAGGAGCAGGAGCAGCAATGTGAACCACCCTATTATTTGCTTCATCTCTCTTGATCCTTGAAATAACCTTGGCCTTCTTCTTTGTTTTACCTTTCTCAATCTGGGCCAGTAAGTCATCCCAATTCGAGAGAGTGTCATCCACTACAACCTGCTTACTCCTCAATTCTCTATCCAACCAAGCAGGCACTGTGGGATCTGACTGCACACTACCTTGTCCAACAACATCCTGGTGATCCTTGAGTACTTCATTCAAATCTTGCTTTTCATAAATCTCTTCAAATTTATCTTTTTTCCCTTTGTCAGGTTCTTCTTCCTCATGCAACGGTGAAGGAGTTCCAACTAGAACTTCCTCCCTCTAGGGAGGTCTATCCTCTTCACTTGTTACAGGTGAATCCTCATAAGTCACTAGGGGAGACTGCAACACCTTCTCTATCTCTGCTTCAACATTGTAGAGTTCACCCTCTTGGAATTCTTCTCCTTCTTGATCTTGATAATTTTTAGCATCTTTGGGTTCATTTGGTACATTGTGAGCTTCATGAGAAAGAGGGATATTATCATGCTCAGTGGTAGGAATAGCTGTGGGAGCACCTTTCTTTGGCACACCATCTTTAGGAGATGGAGTCCTTGATTTTCTCATGTACATTTGTGTTTTCTCACCCGAGCTCTCCACATTACCTACCGTTGGGTCAACTTCACCTCCTACCTTACAAGTTTCCTTCTCTTTCTGTGACAACCTTACTATTCTTCTTCTTTTAGGCATAGAAACACTATTCTCTTTTCCTTCCGTTTCAACTTCATCCTTTGTAGCCTTCTTTATCTTTGAAGTGTTTTTCCTCTTCTTAGCAATGGGATTTCTTTGTTTTTCTACCTCTTCAACCTCCTTTGCTTGAGCATTCTTAATATTTATCTTGAAGGGAGAAATCACCTTAGTCTTACTCTTAGGATCTTGCTCTGCTGATTCCTCAGAAGTGGAATGAGACTCAAAGTCTCCCATCAAATCATAGGTGCATTGCACACCCTCACTCTCTAATTCCCAAATTTTGTGCTTAAGCCATAATTTTGTATATTTAATCACTGGAGTCATGATCTTCTCTAACTCTATTTTCTCTTCCTCTAGCCAGTCTATTTCTCCAACTGATTTATCTTTCACAACCTCATAATCATGGCCCTTAATTAAATATCCATCATCATCTATTTGATCTGGGATGACCTTAACATTGTATAGTCTAATCAAGTTAACTGTTAACCTAGAGAATTTCTTCTTTTGAATCTCAACCTCATCTTTACAGTTAGTCTAGTAATCCTCTAGGTCATCCTTGTGACTGTACTCTCTACTAGCCTTCTTCTGGGCTTCACCAGTTCCATCAAACGTGGACTTTTTAGAATGGAAAGAAAGGCCTAGAGTACTCATCTCTTCCTCAGAGAAGTGTGTTGTATGTATTGAAGGACAAGCCTCATTACTAACCACCCTGAGGGGAAAGTCATTGCCAAATCCGGTTTTATGCTTCTCCTTCTTCACTATGGCATCAAAATCACATATCTGCCTTGTGACTTCCAGGTGTATGAGGTGATCAGTAGGATACCTCAGAAGCCTATAAGGGGTCCTCTGGCAACCATCTATCCTTATGTAAGAGAAGTGGGAAACTGTATAAACCAAGCTCCATACCTTTTAGCCAACTCCTTAGCACTGTCAGATATTCTAACATGCTCTGCACCTTGGAGCAACCTAGTGATGTACATGGTGAATGCATCATTCACCCTTCTATAGATTTAGCTACCTAGATTTAGCTATGGATAGACTTCATATATTACATCCCGCCCAAAGGTTCCTCGTGTACTCAATCCCTTATATGGATGGAACCTAGCCAAAGCATAGAATAGGTAAGAAGTCATTGTGAAGCTCTTAGTTTGCAAGACATTGCATAGTTGATCATGTATCATGACACTTATAATGCCTACCCAATGATAATCAGTATTCTGTTCCATCCTCACTATGACAAGGAACACCTAATTTTCAAAGACTCTTGCACTCTTCAAACCTATTACCCTGCTAAGTAATGTGATGGCATCATAGTATTCTGATTTGAATTTTTCCCTGAACAGTTTTTTTGGTAGCTTTGATATGTGGGGTTTAGGTTTCTCCAACCAAGAATTGACCACCTGGAGAGCCTTGCTTGAATCATCTTCAAAATAAGTTTTAGCAATCTCCAAGTCCAGAGCTACCACATGAGATCTGTCAGGCATGTCAAAGGTTTGTGCCACAGATACAGGAGAAAATTTTGCCAACACCCTGCCCTGAGGACCGATCACCCTTTGTGTACCTCTTTCATAATGCCTAGCACACTCAAGCAGTAACTCATAGCATTGAATTGTATGAGGAAAACTAGCCACATGAGCCAACAATGGAGGGTTTTGCTGTTCCATTATTGCCTTGAATTCCTCATAATCCCATCTGCCTACATTGGTGTCACCTACTTCAGTCCAAATAGAGGAAAGCTTGGACTCAGGAACCTTACTCTTTAGATCAATCTTGATTCTCTCTGCTTCTGAGATAGAAGATCCCTCAGGACCCTGATCCATCTGCTTGTTTTTGGTTCCGCTTGCAATTGCCTTACTTGATTCAACCTGCAATCGACAAGAGACCAAAATAAATCCTCTTTACCACATTAGAATCAAAGTCAACTCATCATAAACAACATATTTATCATTCAACAATTTAAAAATCATAATTAAAATCCCTTAATTCATTACAAGACACAAATTCTAAGAAATCTGATATTTTCAGCTATCAAGGGAAATCAAGCCAGAGAGGAATTCTGGGGAATTCCATGCCAGTGGATTTTAATGATCATGGCATAAATATCATAAAATGATCATCCACATGAAGAAAAAAATATGAAACATCTCTCTAATTATTCAAATTAACCATGAAATGTCAAGACACATAGCATTAAATCCATTTATTTCTCCAATTCTTTAGATGGTGTGACCTTCGGGAAAATCCATTGAGAAGAGGAAATCCGTGAGGTAGGCACAATTCTAGGTTTTGCGTATCTTTGGGAAAATGAAGGGAGGATAGAAAACTAGGGAATTCTGACAGTTAAGGAATTCCGCAAAGACTTCAAAATTTTGAATGTTGATGTTTCTTCGCGGCTTCACTCAAATTGATTGAATGATCACAAATTTGAGGACCTAGGGCTTAAAGCTAGCTCGATTTGAGCTTCTGAGAAATCATCTTTAAACTCTAAACTTATTTCAAAGCAAATCGATGGGAATTAGTGATGCGATAAACCTGAAACCCTAAAACTCTGCCATGAACACACATAAAAAAGCTTGGGATCAACTTACTCACTTTGCTAGGTTTTCATAAATATCTTTCATGTCTGACACATGCAATCTATTTCGTAATGAAACTAAAAACAAGCTGGAAAACTCACTTGGGTCGTTAATCTAGTAAAATCGAATAACCCTAGCCTTAAGATGCTCAATGCCAAACACACAAAAATATAGACTTCAAGCAAACTCAAGATGCCAAAGAATTATTCACATTCAACAATCAAAAGCAAGGAAATGAATACATACCATTGATGAAGTGAATTCGATTAAAACAACGATGGGCAGCAAGTTTTGACACCCTGGCGAACAATAGCAACTATGATAAGGCCTAGGAAATGCACCACCAAATCCAGAAATCCATGAATCCAAACACCAAATCAAGCCAAGCACTCCAAATCAAGCCTCTTAGAATGGTAAAAGACAAATGATAAAACTCAATGGCACAAGAATTCCCCAAAATTGATTAAATACATCTCGCAGAAATCGTACAATCGAGCATTAATGTAGTCGACAAGACAATCCAAACCAAAACCCGAGAATTCGACAAGGTGACAGAACTTCAGAGAAATCTGGCCAACACGAAATTTTGTGAGGTACCAAAATTTCTGGATCGCATTGTAAAAGCAGCAGCCACCAGGTTTTCAAAGCATCCAAGGAATTCCGGCCAGAGAGGATTTTCCCGAGAACATCAAAAAACCTGAAATGAGTCTAGAACTTAAGATTTTCAACAAATACCATAGAGGGATCATCAATGCGGGTAAGATAGAAATTCAAGCTCATGCCAAAGCAAGTAAGTCCTCAAAATCAAAGGGCCAAAATACCAAGAGATAAAGCGAAAGAGGGTCCCTACTTTCAGCGGGGCGTGTGTGCAAAAACTGTACAACAAATGGTGACTCTGCTCAGAAAAGTGCTCCAGAGCATTTCAATGACAAACAAAAATCAAGAACTCAGAATCTCTGGTTTCAGTTCTCACATTAGGTGAGCAATTAAGTAGAGCTTCAAAACTCATAAACAAGCAAATCTTTCTTGTACTGGGGTCTAAGTGTGTGCATATGCATTCATACCCATTTTCCTTAGTTACAATAGGAACCAAATTTAGTGTGGCTAGGCTACATAAAGATTCTAACTCCAAAAGCATCCTGGATAGAACCTCGCTACCAGCTAGGTGTCCATAGCCCTAATGAGGTTATCGCTGTGGTCCTCCCAAGCATAGCTCTACTGCTAGCTAGGTGTCCATAGCCCCAATAGAGATACTTGGATACTCTTGATAAGTTGGATTCATTCTTTTGATTTTCAATATTTTCTCTTTTTCTTCCTTTTGATATTTGTTTTCTTTTCAATTTTTTTATTTCAACCTGTGAACAATGAAGTTCACACTCAGGGTTGAGAACCATAGTGGTGCTGAAGCAGAATATAAGATTTTTCACCTAAGTAGACCTCATTAGGACCCCATGCAACCTTGGAATTTAAAAGATTTGTGTAAATATAAGACCCAAATACATTCCAGATTGAACCCATCCATGATTCATCCACTCATAGCATTAAATACATGGGACACTGAAATAAAGGACCCTCACCAACTGACTTTGGAAAAAATGATTGAAGTTTGTAAGAGAAATATTCAGAACAGTCCCAGATAATAATATGATTGCCATGCAGATGCAACACACCCAAAAGAAAACATGAAAACCCCCAAAGCAAGAGCAGAGAAAAAGTAGACCAAACCTAAAGCAAACCTAAACTAACCAGGAACAACAAACAAACAAAACAAAGCAGAAAGGGAAACCTACTCTAACCAAAGAAAAGCAAAGCAAAGCAAATAGAAAAGACACCTATTCTAACTATGCACAGGAAAGGAGTTGTAAACAACTCAAGATTGGAAATAATGCTTCAAGTACTGCCCATTGACAGGCAGTGTGATGTCTTCCCCAGTAAGGGTTTTCAAGCAAAAAACATTATCTCCTAGGATCTCTGAAATCTGATAAGGGCCAAGCCAGAGTTTGTCAAATTTACCATGCTCCACCTTATGGTCATGGGTTGTATCCTAGTAGAGAACTAGTTTGAGATTCTAAAGGATTTTACCTTGGCTCTCCTATCAAATCATCTTTTGACTACACCCTGATGTTTGGAAAAAATTTCAAGGGCTTCATCTCTTTTCTCTTCAAGATGTAATAGTTCAATAAGTTTGGCTTCTCGTTTATCCCCTTCATCATAATATTCATTAATGAACTGCAGGGTGGGGATTTTTAGCTGTATGGGAAACACAGGTTCTATCCCATAAACCAAATGGTAAGGGGATGTTCCTATGGAAGTCTTGTGTCTTGAACGATCTTCCCAAAGGGCAAACCGAAGCTGGGTATGCTAGTCCTTAGGGTTTCTTTCTAACAGTTTGTGAATAACTGTCAGGGGATTCTTATTGGAGGACTCAACCAAACCATTACCCTGAGGGTAATAATTGGATGCAAATTTAATTATAATCCCATGATCAAAGGCCCATTTAGAGAGTTTCAATGATGCAAATGTAGGACCATTATCACAAACCAAAGACATAGGACATCCAAAGCGATTAATAATACCTGATTCGATGAAATTGATTACCACTTCAGAAGTACATTATTTGCATGCAAGAGCCTCAGTCCATCTCATGAAATAATTAGTAATAGTAAGAATATACCCATGACCTGTAGAAGAGGGCGGATTGATTGGACCTATGAAGTCCATTCCCCACTACGCGAAAGGTTTTACCTCAAAGACTAGTTGAAGTGGGAGTGCTGCATACTTCTCTCTGGTTGTTGCAGTTTGACACACATGACACATTCTAACATGGTTGTGTGTGTCCTTGAACAGTGTGGGCCAATAATAACCAGCTCTCAGAATCTGATTTGCAGTGGACAGTGTAGATCCATGGCCAGTACCATATCTATCATGAAATTCTGCCATGACTCTGTCAGCCTCTTGTTGCCCCAAACATCTTAAGTAGACACCTTCATGGTTCTTCTTGTATAAGACAACTCCCTTCAGCATGAAACTGTCACTCTTCAAATTCAATTCCATTCTCTTTACAACATTAAGATGATTAGGACACCGCTGATAAAAGAGATAGTGAATGATATCATCATACCAGTCCCCTGGAGAAACGTCTTCAAGATTATAATGCTAGGCTGCAAGATCAGGGCCCATTTCTGCCATTGTTCTCGTAAGTCCTTGCACTCTTACCAACTTCATGGGTTGAATCTCAATGTCATACTCCTGCAACATAGTCACCCACTTAGCTCAGTGTTCTCCCAGCTCATTTTGCATCAACAATAGCTTGACTATAGGATCAAGAACTATTGCAAAGACCTTGTTCCTGAGAATATAGTGCCTGAATTTCTTCACAGCTCTGACCAAGGAATAAGCCTGCTTCTCCACACTTGGGTACCTTAGTTCTACATCTTTTAGTGGTGCACTCATTAATGCTATGGGGTGCTCATTCCCTTGATCAGATTTTTGGGTCAACATGCAAGCACAGGAGTGATTAGAAGCAAATGAGTATATGTAAAATGGCTTAGCATAATCAGGACTCACCAAAACTGGGGACTCAGTAATGGCCCTTTTTAATTTCTACAAATGCTCCTTTAGCTTCTGCACTCCATTCAACTTTAGCTTCCTACTTCAACATCACATTCAATGGCTTGACTATTTCTAGAAATCCTGTGATAAACTTCCTGACAAAGTTAATTTTTCCAAAGAATGACTTCATCTCCTTCTTACTAGCAGGTGGTTGGATCTTAAGTATGGCCTCCACTCGTTCAAGGTCAATAGCAATTCCTCTCTCAGAGATGACATGTCCCAACAATTTTCCCTAAGTAACCCTAAAGATGCATTTCTTTGGATTAAGAGATATGCCAAACTCTCTACACTTCTGAAACACTTTGCACAAATCTGCTATGTGATCACCTCGCTTCTTGGAAAAGACTGTCAGATCATCCATATAAATAATTATGCATTTACCAATTATGTCCTTAAAATCAATGTCCATAGCTCTCTGGAACACAAATCCAACATTGATCAAATCGAAGGGCATTCTCCTATAAGAAAAAGTGCCCCATTTGGTGGTGAAAGTAGTTTTATGCCTGTCTTCATATTTTACCATAAATTGGTTGTACCCAGAGTAGCCATCCAGGAAAGACATCATTTGAGACCCATTAAAAATCTGAAATACTTCATCCAGCGAAGGGCCTAGATAATTTTCCTTTTCTGATGCTCTGTTAAGGTTCCTGAAATCCGCACACAGCCCGATTTCCCCATTCTTCTTTCTCATAGGAACCAGATTTGCAACCTAGGTTGAATTTCTGACTGAGAATATGATTCTGGCAGACAACAAATTCTGCACCTCCTTTTGAATTACCAGTTCTAGTAAAGCGTTTATTGGCCTTTCCCTCTGCTTGAAGGGTCTTACGCTTGGCCTCAGAGGGATAGTGTGAGTTATAATCGAAGTGTCATATGTCTTTAGGTCTTCATAACTCTAGGCTATCACATCTTGATATGTATGTAGTGTATCAATAATTCCTCTCCTCTCCTCTGGAGTACACACTTTTCTAATGAATACATTCTTGATATCATCTTGAGTCCCCATGTATGTTTCACATTGTCCACTAATGGAATCCTTCTTGGCATCTTGTTCTTGATCTTTGACCTTATCCAGATAAAAAATCCTTTCTAACTGCACTTTTCCTCTTAGAATAGTTTTAATCCTCAAATTAATCACCCCTTCTAAATCCATCTCTACTTCTTGGGGTTCAGTTTCATCGATAATTTGAGAAGCAAAGACATCTGAACTTGTGATAAAATCCAAAATATGCTTATCATCCTCAAATACCTAGAAATTGGTAACATTGTCAGGTACTGAAGGCACTGGGGATAATTCCGCTATAAACTTCTTTAGTCCAGAAAGAGACAAAGGCTGCAAAGTACTAGTTGCTTGAGTGAGAAAATCTGTTGTTTGGTTCTTATTGCATGGTATCGTTTGAATGTTGAAGGCATCAAATACTTCAATAAGGTCCCATAATTTATGCCTATAATTGGTCATCCTTTGATCATGACATGAGTACTACCTCCTGACTTGTTTGACCACTAACTTAGAATCCCCAAAGACTTGAAAAACCTTAACCCTTTTCTTTAGTTCCATAAGCAACCCATGAATCAAAGCCTCATAATCTACTACATTATTAGTACAATGAAACTGAAGTCTATGAGAAGTAAAGAAATTTTTACCTCTTGGACTGATTAATTCAAATCCTGCCCTAGCTCCTTGTTTTGATTTGGATCCATCAAACCTTAAAGTCCAACAACTAGTAACTGTAGACTTCCTTGCTGTATCTCTTACATGTTTACTGCTGGAGGAATCTTTAGAAAGCATCACCTTCTTCCCTTTAGGATCCTCTTGAATATTCTGAATATTGATTTTTACTGCTAGAGTAGGGTTGATACATTTCTACACTTGTTCTACTATAGCCTGACACAAACAATAGTCCAGTTTAGAGTGGGAGGCATTGTGAACTCTACACCAATTTGGAAAGAGTAATTCTCCAAAATTCATTCCTCTACCCAACTGAATATGATCTTCAATACATTTTTGAATGAATTCTTGGAAACTATCCAACAAGCTGAGTTGATTATCTTTAAGAACATCATCACTTATTGGTTCCACCAAGGCTCCGATACCATTGGATTCAGTTGTGAGATCAATAGGTGTAGCATGTAGCATAAGGATTTCTTCCACATCAGATTCCTCAAAAGGGGTCGTAAGTACGTAATTACCCATGCTCACCTCTGATATCATAATCTCATTCGAAGTATTCTGATATTCTGTGATCATATATTTCATCTTGGGCTCTCTCTCAATCCTGATATGATTTGGTGCCCACTTCCAGGGAAGCCACATATGAGAGTGATCGGTTGATACATATCCATTAAGATCCCTAGTAAAGTCTCTTTCCAAAATCAGATCGTAAGCATCAGGTATATCAGCCACCTGTATATTAATAACTTGCTGAATTCTAGGGTCAGAGGCAACCTACATATGAATCATGTTCAATTCCCCTACAATATTAACCTCAGTTCTACCCAGTTGAGTAACTTTCTTTTGGGAGTCAGTAGGGGTAATACCTAAAGCTCTATAGAAACCAAAGGGAATTACATTGGTAGAAGCACCTGAATCCAACAAGCAATTGTGCAAGTTCTTACCAAATATAATAACAGAGATAAAAAACAAGGGAGTGTCCATTTTCCCCTGAAACAAAGTCAAGGGGATATCCACCTGAGCAAATTGAGTTTTATCTTTCTCTTTCCCTTTATCTCCAGGTGGTATATGAATCTGATTGTGAATCTGATTTTTTCCTTTTACTACTTTGGAACTGGATGCTTTATTGACACTCTCATTGACTAATTTATCTTGTGATACTAAACTTACATTGTAAGTTCCTAGAACTACATTTCTAATAGTTGGGACTCTCAATAATTCAAATGAAGATAGACTTACCTTTAGCAACTTGAGTTCTTCTGCAACATATGTGGCCAGTTGTTCTGTACTTAGATCAATAGGAGCCTTTTTTGGGTATTCCACTACTTTATCTTTGCTTGTTTCAGTAGTTTTCCCTTTTGACAGTTCCATGGGTCCTTGATCCTTAGATAAGTACTGCCTAGACACATGAGGGTATGTTGGATTATTGTTGGCATTGGGATCTGGAGGCGTAGTGAAGTTGTTTGGAGGAATAGAAGTGGTGAAGGGGCCTCTAGCCTATGGACGTCTGTGTGGAAGATCCCTCAAATCATATTTCTTGACTAGTCGTTGGAATGTCTGTACCTCTTCAACATAAGTTTCTTCTTCATCCATGGGGCCATTTTCATTCACAGGATTTTCATCAAACAACTGTGTAATCTCATCTCCATTTCACACCTGATCCACCTCTTCCTTAAGCTGGCCTGATTCTTCCTTAGACACATTTTCCTTGCGCTGTGGAAAAGGAGCATGATTTAGCACCAACATTGATGAATCATAAGGAGTAGATGACACCATCTCTTGATTATTTGCATTATTCTCCACCTCATACTGAAAGATTGAAGCTGTTGTCTAGAACTCTAGACAATCTAATTCAGAATGCTGACTTGTTTTGTGGAGCCTACACCACCCTGATAAAGTAGCTTCAACTAAATATACACCACTTGGAGGCTTTTCTTGATTGATTGGCTTATCTAATGGGGTGGGGACACCTCCATTGTTAGGCCTTGTACTCCAAGTTCTATTCTGTCTGGGTGGTTGTCTCCTATCAAACCCTTGTCCACTAGCTTGCCCTCCATCAAAGTTTTGGCCTAAAAATTGTCCTTTATCATAATTCTGTCCTTTGTCATAATTATGTCCTCTTTCAGGATGCTTTCCCCTATCAAAATGTTGTCCTTGTTGAGTTTCCTGATTTTCTCTATTATGATTGGACTGCATACTTCTTTGAGCAGAATGGAGCTAACTGTTCTGGTTTCTCAAATAAGTTACCTCCATGTTTAGCTTCTTCACTTGTTCAGTCGGTTCAAATCTCTCCTTGTCAGGATTTCTATATGGAGGCTGGTTTGCATTGTTTTGGGGATATCCTACTGCAGTACTGGTATTCAATGACTGGTTCAATACTTCATAATTCTGTAGATATGTGGGAAAACTTGCCCAAGACTGTGGATGAAGAGGCTGATTTATATTTTGCTAAGGATAGCTAATTGCGGGTGGAACTTGACTTACAGGAGGTCTTGGGTGAGGAACCAGAGGAAACTGAGGTATCAGATTCATGATAGGAGTGTGATTGGTGAGAGTCTGATTGAGAGCTGGGACCTACCCAAGGTAAGCAGTGGGTCCAAGTGATGGTAAAGGCCCAGATAAGTGTTGTCTTAAAGTAGTGCTAACCTTCACAGCCTCTGTGTATGCATCAAGTAGGGTAGTAGGAGGGTTGTTTCTCCACTTCATGAAGGTGGCTGTCAGACTATCAAGACCCTCATAATAGACTTCTAAAGTAGTGGCCTCATCAAAAACCCTCATCAAAAACATAAGGGGCCTATAATTGAGTATACGTGCGATGAAACCTATTGTTAAAGGACCCTATGGGATCATTGAATTCTCTCTTAACATTGGTGAACTGAAGATAAAGCTCATTGGGACTAATGGGAATCCTAAATTTTTTTAGGAATGCAGTCTCTAATTCAGTCCAATTCTGAATAGACCTAGTAGGAAAATGATTGTACCAGTAGAACACATCTTCTCCTAAGGAATAAGGAAAGATCCTACACACTACATCCTCATGATTGATTCCTCTATCTTTAAGGAAAGTTTGAAAGTTCTTGATGTGTTCCTTAGTAGTTCTATTGGGGTCATTAAAATGGAACTTTAAGCAAACGTGTTCTAGGTTCTTGGGCATAACATTGTAATTATTGAAGGTCAAGGGAGATGGATTGTTGGTAAGGAAAGCCATTGGTGGAGGTGGAGGTGGTAATGGCTGATTTATGGCTTGTTGGGGCTATGGAATAGGAATGGCTTCTAAATCAGATGAGGATGGACTTGATGAAGATTAGGATGATGGGGATGATGGAAGTGGTTGGGTGGATGAATATTCTTCCCTTCTTCTGGTCCTTCTTGGCCTAGTAGGAGCTTGCAATTCTTGAAATTCCTCTTCCCTTGGAGTAGATCTGGTTCTTCTTCTGAATCTTTCAAGATAAATGGCAGACAAAAATTGATCCAACTTGCTTATTCATGCCCTCCTTCTAGCACCAATCTGTTGATGGTGTTTTCTGCACAGTAACAACTCAACCAAGATACAAGTATCCTATCTCTCTTGAAATGTAAATCTCTATCAACAAGCCTCAAGAGATAACCCAAAGGTCTCTAATGTTAGGTCTTGACAATGCATAAACAACTTAGTGATAATGTGAAAATGTTGGTAATGACAAAGGGACCTTACTACAAGCAAATACTGAATCTCAAAGTTTATCAAGTTTTACAATATGGTGATACTTTTTAATTCTAAATCTAACCCAAATGACAAAAGAAATAGCAAAAGAGATAAGGGTTTAGAGAGATTTCTAAAATTAATTCTAATCCTAGAATTAACAATGCAAATGATGAAACACTTGAAATGGACCAATCCCTCAAAAATTGATTCCTACTTGACCCAAATGAATCTGCAATCTTATAGAAATAGTGCAATATTCTAAGGAATTAAAGATTTTTAAATCATTAACATTCACCCAAAACAATCCTATTGCAATCGAAATGAACAAATGTCCACAATTGAACTAAGCACAGTGAATTTCAAGTCCAGGCTAACTTTGCAAAGCAACTAACAATCAACTAGCTACGAAAAGTATGGACTAGAGATTGCTACAACACCTCAAGTATCAAATCATAAAATCTATTGATTTCTCTAACATTAAACCTAGCACATATATTAAATAAAATTAAGCAGTTCCAAAGATAGAATCACAAGAACCATGCCAGATAAAATTCAACACAAGAAAGACACCAAATCACAATGTCTTCACTTGCATTAAATGACCCAAAGTAGCAACAATTCCAATATTCTGTTACAACACTTGCTTGAAAATAAGACTAACTCCTAACTCTAGCTCTTGATATACTGCTTAATTCGCTCCAATATAAAACTATCTAGCCCTTACAAATGAGGCAGAATGCCATATTTATAGAAACCCTTAAGATATGTCGGCCCAATTAGGGTTTACAATAATAAATGGCCACAAAACAAGTCGGCCATGAGGAATTCAAAATAAAGTAAAGTATGCATTAAATGCATGCACTCCATCCAGGTTGGCCTGGGATCTCTAACAAAGCTCAATCCAATGCATGCGAAGGAGGAAGGAAAATAATGGGGAAACAAAAATTCCGATAAGACATTGTATTAACTGTCTTCCCCTTTGTCTTTATCTTGCCCCATCCTATCCTGCACCATCAAAAATATCCTATCCAAGTCGGCTATAGGTGGCATATTCAAAACCTTAATTCTCCTTTCAATGGAATTAATGTCCTCTCTTGACTACTCTACCATTTTATCCCATTCCACCTTCATGATTTGATTTTTATCCATTACTGCAATATAGGTGGTTGCATCATCTAACTGATGTTTAGTGATTGGGTCCTCATTGATTGGAGAATACACATCTCGCCACCATTTTCTCAACTGTTCCAAGCTCAAATTCTTCGGTGTAAATCTTTTTCTACCTATCATAACCTCAAAGAAATAAATGCATTTGTTGTAGATCTCAATCAAGGTGTCTTCAATTTTCTTCCTCTACTTATACACCTTCTTCAAAAACCTTTTCCTTATTTATAGAACTTTAAACCATTCCCAAGGTTCTGCAACTTTAGAGGAAGAAAGAATGCCATCACCTACCAATTTATCCTTAGTGTATTCCATGATGATCTTGGTCTTCTGCAACAAGAGATTTAAATCCTCCTTATCTTGAGCCAATACATCTCTTAACCAATCTATTGATCTCATAGCATCTCCACTAGTTGAAAGGATTTCCTTGATAGTATCTCCCTTAGCCTGCACTCCCTACAACCAGTTCACTGTGGCATGAGTAGTAGCCTTCATCTTCTCTAATTCAATTATTGTTTCCTGTGGCAGAAAGCTTGCAGCAAATGATGAGGAGCTGATGGATTGCAAGGGCTTCATCAAGTCCTACAAATAATTCTTAAGTTTATCATTCTCCCTCTTCAATTCTTGCTTAGTCTACACCTCTTTCCTCAATCTACCTAGGATTACAACACTAGAGCCTTCATATTCTTCAATTTCCTATTCCATGGAAGTAGGCCCTAGATTGATAGTCTACACACTGTAGTCACTGCCAGCCACATCATCCTTATTATTTTTAGGACCAGGAGCAGCAATGTGAAACACCCTATTATTTGCTTCATCTCTCTCGATCCTTGAAATAACTCTGGCCTTCTTTTTTGTTTTACTTTTCCCAATCTGGGCCAGTAAGTCATCCCAATTCGGGAGAGTGTCATCCACTACAACCTGCTTACTCCTCAACTCTCTATCTAACCAAGCAGGCACTGTGGGATCTGACTGCACACTACCTTTTCCAACAACATCCTGGTGAGCCTTGAGTACTTCTTCATTCAAAATTTTCTTTTCAGAAATCTCTTCAACTTTATCTTTTTTCCCTTTGTCAGGTTCTTCTTCCTCATGCAACGGTGAAGGAGTTCTGACTGGAACTTCCTCCCTCTAGGGAGGTCTATCCTCTTCACTTCTTATAGGTGAATCTACATAAGTCACCAGGGGAGACTACAACACCTTCTCTATATCTGCTTCAACACTGTAGAGTTCACCCTCTTGGAATTCTTCTCCTTCTTGATCTTGATAATCTTTAGCATCTTTGGGTTCATTTGGTACATTGTGAGATTCATGAGAAAGAGGAATATTATCATGCTCAGTGGTAGGAATAGCTGTGGGAGCACCTTTCTTTGGCAAACCATCTTTAGGAGATGGAGTCCTTGATCTCCTCATGTACACCTGTGTTTTCTCACCCGAGCTCTCCACATTAACTACCGGTGGGTCAACTTCACCTCCTGCCTTAGAAGTTTCCTTCTCTTTCTATGACAACCTTACTATTCTTCTTCTTTTAGGCATAGAAACACTAGCCTCTTTTCCTTCCTTTTCAACTTCATCCTTTGTAGCCTTCTTCATCTTTGAAACGTGTTTCCTCTTCTTAGCAATGGGATTTCTTTGTTTTTCTGCCTCTTCAACCTCCTCTGCTTGAGCATCCTCAATCTTTATCTTGAAGGGAGAACTCACCTTAGTCTTACCCTTAGGATCCTACTCTGCCAATTCCTCATAAGTGGAATGAGAC
Source organism: Sequoia sempervirens (assembly GCA_007258455.2). NCBI lineage: Eukaryota > Viridiplantae > Streptophyta > Pinopsida > Cupressales > Cupressaceae > Sequoia > Sequoia sempervirens. The sequence continues at coordinate 242,801 of VDFB02331505.1, read as the reverse complement.
TCCAAGTCTCCCATCAAATCATAGGTGCATTGCACACCCTCACTCTCCAATTCCCAAATCTTGTGCTTAAGCCATAATTTTGTATATTTAATCACTGGATTCATGATCTGCTCTAACTCTGTTTTCTCTTCCTCCAGCCAGTCTATTTCTCCAACTGATTTATCTTTCACAACCTCATAATCATGGCCGTTAATTAAATCTCCATCATCATCTATTTGATCTGGGATGACCTTAACATTGTATAGTCTAATCAAGTTAACTAGTAACCTAGAGAATTTATTCTTTCGAATCTCAACCTCATCTTTACAGTTAGCCCAATAATCCTCTAGGTCATCTTTGTGACTGTACTCTCTACTAGCCTTCTTCTGGGCTTCACTAGTTCTATCAAACGTGGACCTTTTAGAATGGAAAGAAAGGCCTAGAGTACTCATCTCTTCTTCATAGAAGTGTGTTGTATGTATGGAAGGACAAGCCTCATTACTGCCCACCTTTAGGGGAAAGTCATTGTCAAATCCTGTTTTATGCTTCTCCTTCTTCACTATGGCATCAAAATCACATATTTGCCTTGTGACTTCTAGGAGTATGAGGTGATCAGTAGGATACCTAGGAAGCCTATAAGGGGCCCTCTGGAAATCATCTATCCTTATGTAAGAGAAGGTAGGAAACTGTATAAACCAAGCTCCATACCTTTTAACCAACTCCTTAGCACTGTTAGATATTCTAACATGCTCTGCACCTTGGAGCAACCTAGTGATGTACATGGTGAATGCATCATTCATCCTTCTATAGCTAGAGCTACCTAGATGTAGCTATGGATAGACTTCATATATTACATCCCGCCCAAAGGTTCCTCGTGTACTCAATCCCTTATATGGATGGAACCTATCCAAAGCATAGAATAGCTAAGAAGTCATTGTAGAGATCTTAGTTTGCAAGACATTGCATAGTTGATCATGTATCATGGCACTTATAATGCCTGCCCAGTGATAATCGGTATTTTGTTCCATCCTCACTATGACAAGGAACATCCAATTTTCAAAGACTCCTACACTCTTCAAACCCATTACCCTGCAAAGTAATGTGATGGCATCATAGTATTCTGGTTTGAATTTTGCTCTGAACAATTATTTTGGCAGCTTTGAGATGTTGGGTTTAGGTTTCTCCAACCAAGAATTGACCACCTAGAGAGCCTTGCTTGAACCATCTTCAAAATAATTTTTAGCAACCTCCAAGTCTAGAGCTACTACATCGGATCTGTCAGGCATGTCAAAGGTTTGTGCCATAGATACAGGAGAAAATTTTGCCAACAACCTGCCCTAAGGACTGATCACTCTTTTTGTACCTCTGTCATAATGCCTAGAACACTCAAGCACTAACTCATAGCATTGAATTGCAGGAGGAAAACCAACCATATGAGCCAACCCTGATTCTATCAATCTTCTAGCCAACAATGGAGGGTTCTGCTGTGCCATTCTTGCGTTGAATTCCTCATAATCCCATCTGCCTACATTGGTGTCACCTACTTTAGTCCAAATGGAGGAAAGATTGGACTCAAGAACCTTACTCTTTAGGTCAATCTTGATTGTCTCTGCTTCTGAGATAAAAGATCCCTCAGGACCCTGATCCATCTTCTTGCTTCTGGTTTTGCTTGCAACGTCCTTACTTGATTAAGCCTAAAATTGACAAGATACCAAAATAAATCCTCTTTACCACATTAGAATTGAAGTCAACTCATCATAAACAACATATTTATCATTCAATTCAAAAATCATAATTAAAATTCCTTAATTCATTACAAGGCAGAAATTCTAAGAAATCCAATATTTTTAGCCATCCGGGGAAATCGAGCCAGAGAGGAATTCCAAGGAATTCCATGCTAGGTGGATTTTAATGATCATGGCATAAATATCATAAACCTATCATCCACACGAAGAAAAAATTATGAAACATCTCTCTAATTATTCAAATTAACCATGAAATGTCAAGACACATAACATTCAATCCATTTATCTCTCCAATTCTTTAGATGGTGTGACTTTCGGGAAAATCTGTCGAGAGAGGAAATATGTGAGGTAGGCACAATTCCATGTTTTGCGTATCTTTGGGAAAACGAAGGGAGGACAGAAAACCGAGGAATTCCGACAGTTAAGGAATTTTGTGAAGACTTCAAAATTCTGAATGTCGACGTTTCTTCACGGCTTCATTCAAATTGATCGAATGATCACAAATTTGAGGACTTGGGGCTTAAAGCTAGCTTGATTTGAGCTTCTTACAGATCATCTTTAAACTCTAAACTTATTTTGTAGCAAATCGATGGGAATTAGTGATGCCCTAAACCTGAAACCCTAAAACTCTACCATGAACACACATAAAAAGCTTGGGCTCAACTTACCCACTTTAATAGGTTTTCAAAAAGATCTTTCATGGACAACAAAAGCAAGCTATTTCGTAATGAAACTGAAAACAAGCTAGAAAACTCACTTGGGTCGTTAATTTAGCAAAATCAAATAACCCAGGCCTTAATATGCTTAATGCCAAACACATAGAAATTCGAACTTCAAGCAAACTCAAGACGCCAAAGAATTATTCACATTGAACAATGAAAAGCAAGGTGATGAATACATACCATTGATGAAGTGAATTCTATTAAAACAACGATGGGCAACAAGTTTTGACGCCCTAGCGAATAGTAGCAACTATGATAACAATGAAATGCAACACCAAATTAAGAAATTCACAAATCCAAACACCAAATCAAGCCAAGCTCTCCAAATCAAGCCTCTCAGAATGATAAAAGAAAAATGATAAAACTCAATGGCACAAGAATTCCCCAAAATCAATTAAATACATGTCGTAGAAATCACACAATTGAGCATTAATGCAGTCAACAAGACAATCCAAACGAAAACCTGGGAATTTGACAAGGCGACAAAACTTCAGAGAAATCTGGCCAACACAAAATTTTGTGAGGTACCAAAATTTTTGGATCACAGTGTAAAAGTAGCAACCACTGGGTTTTGAAAGCATCTAGGGAATTCTGCCCAGAGAGGATTTTCCGCAGAACAACGAAAAACCCGAAATGAGTCTAGAACTTAAGATTTTCAACAAATACCATAGAGAGATCATCAATGCAGGTAAGATAGACATTCAAGCGCATGCCAAAGTAAGTAAGTCCTCAAAATCAAAGGTTCAAAATACCAAGAAACAAAGTGAAAGAGGGTCCTTGCTTTCAGCGGGGCGTGTGTGCAAAAACTACACAACACTTCCCATTCAGGTGGGGCCTACTATGCAATACATGATTTGTCATGATTTTGACCTTGGTATACCTTACAATCTCCTCCTTGGTCGACTATTAATTGATACCATGTAAGCCATACTAACCACTTACCACCAATGCCTTAAGTTCCCCCATAATGGAATTGAAGTCACTGTTCATGCCGATCCTCATCCTTCTGAGTATTGTTGTGCTCTTGAGGTTTCATTTCCACATTCCTGACATTGTCTAAGAGTTGAAGTTGCACCTTCAAATGCAACTCATTCCTCTTATTTCAATCCTGATGCTCTCCTTACATAGTCCACCCCATCATCCACTTGTGAATCTACCATTGCCAAGGTCAATATCATAGATAAGGGTTGTGGAGAGTACAAAATGAACACAACGCTTAATATGGGAACCATGCCCCCATCTCCACGAACACATGGAAAACCATTAGTATATAATCAACAAAAAGAATGAAGGATAAAGAGTATGATCTGTAATAATGTGGGTTCTACTACCTTTTAGTCTCCTAGAACTCTAGCCCAAGAATAACTTGATGATGATGTTAGCTAATGGGTGTACCATGATTAACCTAATCCTTCTCCTCTTTTGGAATACTTTCAAGAAGTTTATCTAGCTACTTATAGACTAGCACAAAAGGTCAATTATCAAGGAGGAGGATTGGGTATAAATGAACAAGGTATCTGCAAGCCTATTGAGCACCCTAATCAACCAAAACATCAAGGTCTTGGTTATGACAAGAAATAAAAGCAACCCACACTATCACCTAGTACCTCAAACAATGTTAATGTAGAAATTGTTATCATTGAAGACATCCTCGAAGAAGAAATTATCAAACTTTCATATGATGATATGAATGTCTTCTCCCTATTTGAATCAACATCTATCTTTACCATTTTCCTTTCCCTCTTGTTAAACAGGCGCAAGACAACTAAGAGGGGGGGGTTGGATCAGTTGTCACAAAAATTCAAACTTAAAACTTTATCACTTATAAATTCTTCAACTACACTATTCTGTTATTAAATATGAGCATGAAACAAAAATAATAGAAAGTAAATCAACACAATGAACACCAAATTTTTACGTGGAAAACCCAATAAGGGAAAAACCACAACGAGGGTTAACTCACAATATAAAGATTATAAAACTAAATACAAAGGCTCACTGCCAAGGGCTCACTACCCAGAAGAGGACTCACTATCCAAATACAAAGGCTCATTTCCTACAAAGGACTCACTACCCAACAAGGAGGCTCACTACCTACAGATACAAAAGAGAACAAAAGATCCACCACATCATTTAACACACCTTCACAACTTTGAAAAAGAATTTCAAAAACCTTTAGCTCACTACCTTTAGGAATTTGACACAATAAAATCAACTGTCACAACTCACTCACATTCACACACTTCTGCTCTTATGATTTGTGGCTTACTTTCATCACTTCGCATCACACAATCATCCAACTCTTCACAATTCGACTTGATTTTATACCATTCTCAATCTTAGAAGCATTTACCAAGGTCGGCCACAAATAACCCATTTCATAAATTCAAATTAGGTTGGAAACTTAAAATTCCAGCGGTGGAAAGGAATAAGAATGGACCAATAAAATTATTTTTCAAGATCAAAAATAACATTCTTGAATCAATCACATGCTTCCTTAATTAATTTTTGTTCTTCGAATGAAGTGTAACCACTAGGTCGGACAAACCTAATGAAAAAACAAATGAAAAATGATGCACACACTTCCAAACATGAAGATGACACACATACACTTCAACACGCTTCATTATTCATGATACTTCATCTCATATTTCTTTAGATACATCTGAAACAAAACAATATACTTCATACACTGAATACCTTTCACTAGATCATCCAAACTATGCAAACCTGTACTGGAATACAAAAAAATGACTTCCAGATTACCAAAATTTAGCCTTCTTTGTAAAACACAGAGAACACCATCATAAAAAAAATCCCAGATCCATAGGAGCTAAAACAAAACAACAGAGGAATGTGAAGCAAAAACATTTCTCCTAATCCACAAAAGATCAATTCTTCTTGTAGAACACACATACTGGTGGACACAACTTTGACATACCATGTCACTAGAAACTAAAACTCAGAATATATCACAATCAGATCACCATTATGAAATCTTCAGAACCACACAAGCATAGGACCAACACAGGAGAAATGGGAAGCACATATGGGAGCACAATGTGAACACATTCATCACTTTGATTTCTCTTCTTTATTAATTTTATCAAAAGCACCCTGAAACTCATCAACACAACACATCTACAACCATATAAGATAGCTCCATGTACTCATAGCATCTTAGCAACATCTCAACTATACATGTATAATCTACAACATACTAAACAGTGTTGACATCAATGACAACATCAATGACAACACCACCAGACTAGCCCATACTTGCAACAATATCCCCCTTTGTCATTGATGGCAACACATGGTGTGAAAAATGATCAAAGACAACAACCTACACAATATTACGGGAGAACACATTCTCTTCTACTGCAACTATTTTTCACGACTTTCTCTCCCCCTTTGAAATCAATGGCAAAGAATAATTTCTCTGATTACTCCTCCTTAGGAGTACACCCATCCTGCAACAATTAAGAACCTTTTCTACTCCCCCTGCAGAGTAGACCAATCTATCAGTCTAGATAAATAAATAATCCATTAATTCACTAAACTAATGCACCTTCATGTGCACTTAGTTCAGAGGGCCAATGACCTCCAACCTCTCTGTAAGATATTCAAAAGTATCCTTTGGAAGAGCCTTAGTGAACATGTCTGCAATTTGTTCCTTTGTTGTCACATACTCCAATCTGACTTCATTCTCCAACACTTTTTCTCTTAGAAAATGATATTTGATAGATATGTGCTTTGTTCTTGAATGCATAACCAAGTTCTTTGAAATATTTATTGCACTAGTGTTATAAAAAAAAATAGAAATAGGATCATCACATACTACTCCAATTTCCTTTAGAGTTTGCTTCATCCACAAAACCTGTGTGTAGCAAGATGCTACAACAATATATTCCACCTCTGCAATGGATAAAGAAACCAAGTCTTGCTTTTTAATCAACCATGAAACTAATCTTCCACCAAGAAAGAAAGCACCACTACTGGTACTCTTCTAGTCATCTATACATCTAGCCCAATCAACATCTCTGTAAGCATTCAAAGTAAAATCATCACTCTTAGGATACCATAATCCATATTTCGGTGTACATTTAAGATATCTATATATTCTCTTCACCACTGTAACATGCGTTTCTTTAGGATCTGCTTGGAATCTGGAAACTAAGCATATTACATGCATAATATACGGTCTGGTAGCAGTAAGATACAACAGTCTGCCAATCATTGATCTATATTTTCTCTAATTAGTCTTAGCAGATTCATCATCTTTGCTCAATTTACATCTGGTTACCATAGTAGTACAAACCAGTTTAGAATCCTCCATCCCAAACTTCTTTAAGAACTCTTTTACATACTTAGATTGTGAAATGAATATCCCTTTGTCAGTTTTATTCACTTGAAGACCAAGAAAGAAATTCAATTCACCAATCATAGACATCTCAAATTATTTCTGCATCTCTTCAACAAACTTTTTACACATGCCATCATTTCCACCAAAAATGATATCATCAACATACACAACTACTATCAACATTTTGTTACCTTTTACTTTGAAGTAGAGATTGCTATCAATAAAACCCTTGTTGAATCCTTGCTTTGTCAAGTATTTGTCTAATCTTGCATACCAAGCTCTGGGAGCTTGCTTTAGTACATACAACACCTTCTTCAATTTACAAACCATGTCTAGTTTGTCAAACAACTGAAACCCTTCAGGTTGTTCCATATACACTTCTTCCTCCAATTCACCATTCAGAAAAGCTAACTTAACATCCATCTAATACACTTTAAAGTCCTTGTGGGAAAACAATTCCAAAAACATCCTAATATCCTCCATTCTAGCTACATGGGTAAATGTTTCTTCAAAATCTATTCCTTCAACTTGTGAATATCCTTTGCATACCAGTCTTGCCTTATTTCTTACAACTTCTCTATTTTCATTTAGTTTATTCTGGAACACCCATTTTGAGCCAATCACATTCTTATTCATAGGCCTAGGGAATAGTTCCCATGTCTGATTCTTTTATATTTGTTGTAGCTCTTCTTTCATTTCTCTCATCCAACTTTCATCTTCACATGCTTCACTTACAAATTTAGGTTCTATTTTAGAAAGTAAACACAAATTTACCTCAGCTGCAACTCTACTTCTTGTCTTTACGCCTTCAATCTTGTTTCCAATTATTTGTTCTTCTGGATGATTATTTTGTACATACTTAGGAGTCCTTACAGTAGGTTCCAACTCATTCTCTTCTTCTTCAGGTTGTCCTTCTTTCTCTTCTTCTTCCTTCTCTTTATTCTCCTCTGATACATGTCCACAGATAGGATCATCAAGTTCAACCTCACTGATCTCAATAGGTTTGCGTATGTCTTCATCAAATTTCACAACACTTTCTATAATCTTCCTCAATCTTTTGTTAAAGAATTTGTATGCTTTGCTAGTAGTAGAGTATCCAAGAAATATTCCTTCATCACATATAGCATCAAACTTTCCAAGGTTTTCATCATCCCTTTTAATATAACATTTTCTTCCAAAAACCTTAAAATATTTTACAGTAGGAGTCTTACCAATCCATAGCTCAAAAGGTGTCTTTGTGCTGTTGTGTATGATCTAAAATCTAGTAAGAACATAAACAACAGTATGTATCACTTCTCTCCAATATACATCTGGTAAATTGGACTCTTTCATCATAGTTATAGTAGCTTCCTGTACTATCCTATTTTTCCTTTCAACTACTCCATTTAGTTGTAGGGTTCTCGGGGCAGAAAACTATCTTTTTATGCCATGCTTCTCACAAAATGCATTAAATTCACCAGAAGTGAATTCACCACCTCTATCAGATCTTAAACACTTGATTTTCAAATTTACTTCATTTTCCACTCTTGCTTTAAATACCTTAAACCTATATAGAGCTTGAGTCTTTTCTCTAAGAAATGCAACCCATGTCATTCGAGTATAATAATCAATAAGCAACATAAAATACCTATCTCCATTTAGGCTTTTGGTTCTAGTTGGACCACAAAGATCAGTGTGAACTAACTCCAACATTCTGGTAGTACAGTGTTCTTTTCCCTTAAAGCTGCATCTAGTCTACTTCCCCAACTGAAAACTTCTACAAATAGTATTAGCAGGTCTTGTGATTCTAGGCAGTCCTCGAACAATCTCCTTTGAACTGATCTTGACTAGGCTATCAAAATTTACATGTCCCATTCTCTGGTGCCATAACCAACTTTCACTGATTTGAGATACCAGGCATTCATCGTCAACTCCCTTCAATTGATAGATGTTTTCATGAGTTATTCTTCCAGCTACAACCATATCTCCATTTCCATATCCTTTCCTAATTTCACAAGTATTGTTCTTAAAAACAAGTTTAAAGCCATTGCTCACATATGACCAATACTTAGAAGGTTATGCCTCAAACCCTTCACATAATATACATCATTAGTATTGTGCACTCCATAAAAACTAATTGAACCTTTACCACATATCTTAGCTCCTAAATCATCAATGGACATAACTAAACCGCCATCATATTTTTCAAGTTTAGTGAACTTACTCTTATCTCTGGTCATTTGATTTGAACATCCACTATAAATTACCTAGTAGTCTTCATCCTTTCTTGCATGAAAAGCGGTAACCAAGGTACCTTCCATCATATTCTTCTTAACCTCCAGAGGCTTCTTACTTACACATTTTCTAGAGTTAGTGGATACATATTTATTTTCCAAAGCTAAGAATAAGCATTCACTATAATCAACCTCATTGTTAGATTCATCATCAGAAATACCTGCCTCTTCCTTAACATAGTACAAATTCTTATACTTCTTATCCTTCCTATCCTTATCCTTATAATCCTTGTTCTTTTTATGTGTAGCCCTATTCAGAAATCTCAAAGCATAATGACCAATGTTACCACAACTGAAAAATTTAGAGGGTAACATACCTTTATACTTTCCGGTGCCTTTCTTCAATTTCCTGGTGAAGTTTGTGATGAGCCTAGTTTATGGTCTAGTTTTGGGTAGAATTTATGGTTTATTTGCTGAAGATATCATGGAATTTGATGTTAAGTGTTGATACTTTTTATGATATTTCCTCAGAACTATTGACATTGGGCTTAATTTTATTTTTGCAAACCTTTAATGATAATGGCATGTTATATGGACTATCAATATTAATTTTGCATCTGGTTAATGAATGTTATTTAAGGTGGTTATAGATATGCAAAATATATGGTTGGACATGCATGTCTAACGGATTCCATGCATTCATAACCACCGCCCCACTTTCTCTGTTTCCCTAAATAGCGTCCTCCCAGTTTGTAGAGTTGATTGCCCTGTTTAGTTGATAGTATAAATAAGGATCAGATGCTCCTTTTCTGAAGGTTGCACGATCTAATATTGTACTTGCATTCTTAAATTTTCTAGCAATACAGTTATGCTACTCTTTTGTACTCATGAATTCTAGTGAATAAAATGAAGTTCTGAGTTTGAGCATATGAGTTCTTATTAGTTTTAGAGGATACTTATCCAAGGGGGACCACTTGGTGATTAATCCATTCTTTATCTTAGTATTAGATTAGTATTACTTTTTGTTTAGTAATTAGTTAAGAATCTAGCACCGACTATTCTTGTAGCCACTAGAATTCCATTCTATGACTATTCCTGCAGCCAAAGTAGACAGAGTAGTTTTTTGTTTGTTGTTTAGATTTTCCCCTCTGTTATGCATTTTAGCTTAGAATGGTTGTTGATTGATGATTAGAATTTATGTTATTCCTTTACAAACAATTTACTTTTAGCATTGTGTCTTTCTTAGCTGTAGAATGAAAATGACTACTTTGGATTCTTAGTGCACATACTGTGCTGGCCCATTTCAAGTTCACATCCCTGGGTTGACAAGTTAAATGCACCTTCATGATGATTGAGATAGATATTTAGGTTAGATGTCCAATCTCTAAATCATGGATGTAAAGGTCTACTTGTCAAATCATTGTAGGAGGCTGATAATTTTGGCGCCATTATCGGGGATGGTGTCAAACTAGGAAGTTCTTGGGAGTCATTGGTAGTTTTCTTGCTGTAGTATTTCTGAAGGTTGTTCTTAGTATACCCCTCATTTAGGAAGTAATGACCCCCCTTATTCTTTACCAATTCTTCATGTGAGCTGGCTGATAGTGAGTTAATACCACATGCATAGAGGAAGGAGAAGAGATGCTTATGGGATATTCCTTCCTAACAATCCTAATCCATTCTAGCTAGTTGAATATCAGAACCTGCCAAGAGAAGAAGAAGAAGAAGATCCACACCCCTTTGTTGATGCATTTCTTGATATGACTAGCTTTGAAGTCTCCTCTGAGGACCAAAATTCACTTGAGAACCCCTTTGCTTTGGAACTACACCAAAAAAGCATGGGTGATGCAAATAGAAACATACCTAACCAACAAAATTTTCCTTTCCCCATTTCCCATCAGAATGAAGTTGAAAACATCAAAAATATCCTTGCTTCAACACTCCCCAAGTTTTATGTACTTGTCACAGAAGATCCTGCTACCTTCTTGTTTGAGTTTGACATACTCTGCAAGAGTTATGACTATACCACCGATGCCGATAGGCTTAAGCTATTTCCTACTACTCTGAAAGAAGTTGTATTAAGATGGTTCATGAGCCTAGGAAGAGATACTGTGGAAATTTGGGAAGACATGAAGACAAAATTCCTTCAGAAATACAAGGAGTATTGTAGGGGAAGTGACATGAGAGGAGGTGACATTTTCAGGATGCAGCAAAAGGAAGATGAGATCCTGGAGGATTATATTACAAGGTTTCTATTTTTCCTCCAAAAATATTCATACCATGCACTCAATGAAGACTCACAAAATTTTCTTTTCCTGAGAGGAATCAATGATAGCTACATTGATTCCTTGGACCTGATGGGAGGAGGAGATATGTCCCAAGTTCCTTGGGAAGATATCAAGAAAATATGTCAAAACTACTCTAGGGCAGCTTCAAAGAAAGGGAGAGATTACCAATCTTCCATAGGTATGTCATCTACTGGTGGAGTTTCAAGAATGAAGATTACTCATTAGTTGGCAGACTTCAAGAAAGACATTATAAACAATCTAGCTACTTAGCTAGATACACTTCAAACCAAGAAGAAGCTAGAGGAGGTAGAGGCAATGTTGGTAGAGTATTGCCCCCATTGTAGACAAAAGAAGGATTGCAGATGTAAGATGGTAGCTAATATTGAAAGAAAGAAGATTCCACCTGAGTTCAAGCTAATCTAGATTGAAGAAGATCAATTCTACTATGTTGCACAAAGGAGGCCTTGGGCTCCAAGTCAAGGTATGCCACCGGATCTGCTCTCTTATGCTAGGCTATATTTCATTTCCTATTTAGCTGGCAACCAATGGCAGCCCCCATATCCATCCAGCTATGGAGGATATCCACCACAGCCTTGGAGTAACCCTCCAAATTCTTGTCCCAACCATAAAAAATATCCACCCTAGTGGCAACAACCTTAGGGGAATTGGCAATAATTTCAAGGGCATTAGCAGCCACCTCCAGGAAATTGGCAGTAAACAAATCAATGGAGGGCAGGACAACGATGGCCTACCTAGACAACCAGTTACATTCAACCACCTTCTGAACCCTGGCAACCTACTTTAATGCCTCCACCTACTAATTCAAGTTCAAATGCACCTAAACCTACTCAGCTACCAGCTCGACCCACACCCAATCCAAATAACAAACCACAATAGTAGCCTATATACTCTGCTGATTCAAATCAATTCCCTACATATGCTGTGAGTGTAAGTGACATCCAATTGCATTCAGGAACTAATCTACCAACCCCTTCCAAGCCTATTATCACTGAGCTTCTTGTGGAAAGGGAACCTTTGAATGATCCCATTCAACCAAGTGCACCTAAAAATCTTGAACCAGTCCAAGTCAAGCAGATTGAACAAGAACCACCATTTCTTCAGAGATTGGAAGTTTCCAAGAAGGAAGAAAAGGAGGATACAAATTTTGACATCCTGGATTAGTTGAAACATATATGTGTCTAGATCCTTCTATTCTAGGCCATAAAGGATGTCCCAATCTATGGCATGGAAATCAAGGAAGCATGCCTCAAGAAGCTAGGTAGGAAGAAGAAAGACCCCACTATGGTTCATGTGGTGGGACAACTAGCTGACATCATGCTTGGAAAAGTGACTATCCCTAAGTACAATAACCCAGGTAGTCCTGTGGTAGCAGTTGTTATAAATGGGATTCAAATAAAGAATGCTCTAATTGATTTAGGGGCAACAATAAATGTAATGAACAAGGAAATCCTGCAACAACTAAACATTGCAAGCATGAGATATACTCCTATTGTCCTATAGCTTGTTGATAGTTCTACTGTTAATCCTGATGGTATAGTGGAGGATCTTGTGGTGATTCTAGACTCTTGGGAGTACCCAATAGACTTCATGATTCTTTCTCCTAAAGCTACACTAGGTGGGTATCTCATTATTCTTGGAAGGCCATGGTTAGCAACTGCAGATGCATATATTGGATTCCGGTCAGGATACATGACCATTTTTTATGGGAAGAGTACCAAAAAGTTTGGTCTTTATCCTTATGCTCAGCCATCCCATGATGAGGATAATCCCATGTGGCCACATGTTGGTGAAGAGGTTGAGGAATTTAATTTTGTGGCAAAACTTATGATGCTAGGTAGAAGTTCCTTCATGCAACATCAAGATGAAGATGAAGTATTGGTTAACATTATTCAGAACCATTGTGAAGTGGAGGAAGCATCATTTTCTCAATCTGCTACTCCAGTCAAGACACTTCTGCCTATTCTTCCCGCAACCACTGTTCCTACAAATGTTCTTCCTGCAACCACTCTTCATGCAGACAAAATTCCTACAACAACAGGTATGTCCCATACATTGCTGCCATATGAACTCAAGGTACCATCTGTTAATGAAACAACTATGATAGAGTGAACTACACAAGTACAGGTGTCAGGAGGGAAGTATCTAAATGTTAACAACAAACTGAGTGAAGAACAACAATTGTTCTTGGAAAAATTATTAAGGACCCATTAACATGAATTTGTGTGGGATTACCATGATATGAAGGGATTGGACCTTAAACTTCGCACACACAAAATTTATATCAGAGATGATTGCACCCTAGTGAGGCAGCCACAAAGAAGAATTAACCTTGCACTGAGAGAAATTGTAAAAGGAGAACTGCAGAAGTTGCTAGATGTAGGATTTATCTACCCCATTTCAGATAGCCAATGAGTGTCTCCATTATTGATTGTGCCTAAAAAATGAGGGAAATGGTGAGTTTGTGTTGATTACAGGGAACTTAATGTTTCCACCAAAAAGGGTCATTTCCCCTTACCTTTCATAGATCAAGTTTTGGACACACTTGTGAGAAAATAATACTTTTCTTTTCTAGATGGATTTAGCAGCTAAAACTAGATCCAAATTGCACCAAATAACCAAGAGAAGACCACCTTTACTTTTCCGTGGGGAACCTATGCCTACTCAGTACTCCCATTGGCTTATGCAATGCACCTGCAACTTTTTAGAGGGAAATCATTAGCATATTTTCAAACATTTCTCATGATTGCATGGAATTTTATATGGATTATTTCACTACCTATGGTGCTAATTTCAATGAAGCATTAGAGAATCTCAAGAGAGTCCTATAGAGATGTGAAGATAACAATCTCTTTAAACAGTGCAAAATTTTTCATGATGATGCAGGAAGGTGTAGTTCTCAGGCACTACATCTCTCACAAAGGAATTCAAGTAGATCCTGCAAAGATTGAGGTAATCACAAATTTGTCCACACTTGCAAAGCAGAAGGATGTTAGGAGTTTCTTGGGCCATGCAGGCTATTATAGGTGGTTCATCAAGGATTTTAGCCAAATAGTAGCACCATTGTATACCCTCCTCACTAAATATGCTTAGTTCCAATGGACTGAAGATTGTGACAAGGCATTTTCTGATTTGAAGGTAGCCTTGACTCATGCTCCTGTACTGAAATGACCTAATTGGGAGCTTACTTTCCACATCCATATAGATGCATCAAATTATGCCATAGGATTAGTCTTAGGACATAAAGAACTAGCTATTGAAAATTCCATTTATTTTGTCAACAAAAATTTACAGGGAGTTGAATTCAACTATACAGTAATAGAGAAAGAAATGCTGGCAGTAATCTATGTCCTGAAAAAATTTAGGCATTACATAACAGGCTACCAAATCTTTGTGCACACTAATCATGCAACCATTAGGTATCTCATGAATAAACCTCTGATCTCTGGTAGGATGGAAATATGGTTATTGTTGATGCAGGAGTTTGACATAACCATTGTGGATAAACCAGGAAATGCCAATGTTGTTACAAATTTTCTTTCAAGGTTGACTACATTAAGGGATAATGAAGCCATAGATGACTCTTTTCCTAAGAAGCATCTATTTTCTATCAGTATACAAACACCTTGGTATGTTGACATAGCTAATTATCTAGTCATAGGTAGAGTTCCACCTCACTTCTTCCCAAAAGAGAGAAGGGTGCTCATTGAAAAATATTTTTCTTTCTTACGGATTGTTGGATGTTTGTTTTATACTGGACCAGACCATGTCATGAGGAGATGTGTGAGAGAAGATGAGGCATATGAAATTTTGTATGCATGCCACAACAAACCACATGGAGGAAATTTTATAGCCAAGAGGACAACAATGAAGATTTTGAACACATGATATTACTGGCCAACACTCTATAAGGATGCATGAAGGTATACCAGAAAATGTGATAAATGTCAACGAATGGCCAAACCAACCAGATCTGATGAGATGCCACTTTTCCCTCAGGTATTAATCACTCCCTTTGACAAGTGGGGATTGGATTTTGTAGGATCCATTGACCCTCCATCAAATAGTAAGTCCTATATCCTGGTATGCACTGATTATGTAACTAAATGGGTAGAAGTTAAGGCCATGAAGCATGCAAGAAATAATAAGGTTGCAAAATTTCTTTATGAGGATATTTTCACAAGGTATGGAGTTCCATGAGAGATAGTGACTGATCAAGGGGCCCAATTCACATCAACCCTTGTTGCAACACTAGTCAATGAAAAAAACATCAGACACAAGAAGTCTACTCCTTATCACCCCCAGGCTAATGGCCAAGTTGAGGTGACCAACAAAGAAACGAAAGATATTCTGACCAAGACAGTAGCTATCCATAGAAAGGATTGGGAAAATAGGATTACCAAAAGCTGTTTGGGCCTACAAAACTACCTAGAAAACAACTACAGGCTTCAATCCATTTGAGTTGCTGTATGGGAAGAAAACCATGATTACCATTGAATTTGAACACAAGACTCTTCAGACTGTAGTAGATTTGGGGATGGATATCTCTGAGGCATAGAGATAAAGAATCATGCAACTAAATTATTTGAATGAGATGAGAAGAGCAGCCCTGCATCACACAAAGTTAGTGCAAAATCAGAGAATCAAGTGGCAGGAAAAATTCATCAAGGAAAAGAAATTTAAACTAGGAGATTGGGCCCTGCTCTATGACTCAAAGTATCAGGACAATGCAAGAAAATTGCAGACAAGGTGGCTAGGACCATATGAGGTTGCTGACGTATTCCCTAATGGTGCTATACAACTCATTACTATTGACACAACCAGATTTAAGTTGCTCATCAATGGTCATCACCTCATATTGTATCACAAACCAACTTCCAAGGAGGAGTTCCTGCAAAAATTCACTCAACATGCAACACCTGAGCTTCCTGCAGCTAAAGGAAGTGGACCTATTTTCCCTCCTTCTGGCTAATTAAGGTATGCACTTGTCATAATAAAGACTTCCACTTCTATGGGAGTCCATTTCTTCACCCATCCACCCATCCACCTATCCATTTCCACCTTTCTCTCTCTTCCATCACATCACTTCATTCCACCTCATTTCATTAATTGCTCAAGTTATTTCCTAAAAAGGTGAACGCTACTTTCTCCACAATCTTTGCAACGAATCCTCCACACATTTAGGTATGTGTGCATTAATTGCTATATCTTAATTGTCTTTAAGTGCATTCATTTAATTGTTGTACGTTAGTATGGATGTTCACCATAGCATGCCAATATTCCCTACCTCTTCAAATCATCATCCCGCATGTGAGGACACATGCCCAAATTTAGGTTGGGGGGAGGAAAAAGATGTGAATATTTTTCCCATGTGTCAATCCATGCTAGTCTATGTCAACAAAATTTAAATTGAGCTGATTTGAAATCTAATTGAGAGGACGACTCACATGTGTGAAGTGACACCAACTGCCGCTGCCATTTCTCTCCATCATAGCTTTCCTTTATTACTCCTTCCTTTCCATTATTGACCCTGTCATATCTCAAGTTGCGTTGCAAACAAAAGGTAAAAAGGGAAAATTTAGTCAACATTGGCATTGGAAATTTAGCAAGCGTTGCGTAGGGAAGGTGAATTTGGTTTTAGATCTAGAATTGCAGGGAAGGAACCGTAGAGTGTTTGTTTGATTGCAAACAATGGGAGGTGGGTTAATTCGGAATGAACCCACGATGCATGATGTATTACTATAAGATGCACCCTGCCTAGCCAAATTTAGAAATTGCGGGTGGATTGACTACTTCCTAAAGCTGGATGATTTCGATGAAGACATTGTACTAGAGTTTCCCTAGACATTGTCTGAAGGTAAGGCCATGGTAAAAGGGTTGGAGGTCATAGCAACTAAGAAAGAATTATGGTTAAGGTGGTTACCTGCTAATGGTGAAAATTACCCTACTTCTAGAGATGCTAGGTCAGCTAGGGCGAAATTTATAGAGCTGAACGACCCTCCATTGAGCATAGATAAACAAGGAGCAAAGAAAATGTCTTTACTTGAGCCATGGAAGTAGATAGCTATTTATGTCATAAAATACATCACCTATGAAGGTCTCCAATCAAATTTTCATTTCGTGCACTTCAAGCTTTTGAATCATATGGGGCACGAAAGGAGGATGAATGTGTCGAGATCCCCTATAGCAAGAGATCCTGCAAAAAAAGCCAGAAGAAGAACAAGAGTAGGAGTTCCTATAGCCACAACAAGAATTGGGAGAACAATCAATACCCCTATAGCTGGAATTGACAAGACAACTTGAATCCTCACATCTACTACCATATGAAGAGCAAGCATTAGTGCTAGAAAAAATGCTGGTAGGAATTCATAACTCCCCTGATTTTTCAATGCACAAGGTAGCCATGAATTTATGGAAAGAGATGCAAAGAAGAGAAGAGGAATGAAAGGAGGAAAAATGTAGGTTGAAAAAGGAAATTCAAAAGAGAGACGAGGAAATTGAAGAAAAAGATGTAGAAATTGCCTCCTTGAAGAAGAAGGTGGATGGTATGGCAGCCTTGGTACCAAAAATTTTAGAGTGCAGGAGCCATCCAAGGGTCTATGCTTTGCATTTGAAGGAGAAGTATATTTATTTTAAGCTGGCCATAATTGTTTTAGGTTTGAACCCTTCTATTGAAACCCCTATTGAATTTTTCAATGCTTATCGGATTGCTTCCCCTGAAATGAAGAATTTGTTGTGTGAGTTTTATTTGCATAAATATGCTTGACTCAAGACCATGATTGGAACCCACTACTATATGTTGGAGATGTCCAATTAAGGGAATTTATGTCTTGGGTACAAAATGAGATTAGTTGGGGACAACAATATGGGGCTTATAAGTAATTGGAATCCAACATCCCTCTGCCCATTAGGGCTGAATCAAAGAATCCAAGGGATATTTTTAGGGAATGGCACATAATGCTTTTCAAACCTAGCTATGGTAATAGGATTTTACCTTGGATAGAAGTAGTTTATATGGAATATGAGGAAAAGGAAAAAGAAAAATAGGAAACTATGAAGGGATACCTCTCCCAAAGATGGAACAACCTAACTGATGATCTCAAATAGGTTGAGCCTCATTCCATCCAGAACTATGTTGCAACTCTTAAAAGAATTGACAAATATATTTACATTGGAAGGACAAAAGGGCGATTCTGGCTTCCCTTGAATTTTTAGCCACCCATCCTAATGTGGTATATATCAAACTTCAAGTTCTACCAATATGATATTTCTGTAGAGAAACAAAGATGGAGCAGATTGGACAGATTGGGAGGATTCTATTGGGATCCTGATTCACACACAACACACTCTAATGTGGGGCAATTGTCAGTTGCAAATTTTAGAGCATTGACCAAGCAGAAGAACAACCCTTCCCCTATTGGAGGACCAACAAGACCTTAGGTTGGGGGGAGTGATGAGCCTAGTTTATGGTCTAGTTTTGGGTAGAATTTATGGTTTATTTGCTAAAGATATCATGGAACTTGATGTTAAGTGCTGATACTTTTTATGATATTTCCTCAAAACTATTGACATTGGGCTTAATTTTATTTCTACAAACCTTTAATGATAATGGCATGTTTATGGACTATCTATATTAATTTTGCATGTGGTTAATGAATGTTCTTTAAGGTGGTTACAAATATGCAATTATTGTGCATACTAACATTGCCATGCAAATATAATTTGAGGATGCTAAATTGAGGAAGACATCTCCACCGGCATGCACTATAACGAACAAGGAATTGTTCAAAGGTCAAAGGAGGACTAATTTACAAGAGATTCCCAATGAAAAAAAATGAATGTAACTACCTTGTAGTGGTCTTTATTGATGTTGAGAAAACGTGTGTGTTACTGTAGTGCTAAATCTATGGTTGGACATGCATGTTTGACCGGATTCCATGCATGCGTAACTGCCGCCCCACTTTCTTTGTTTTCCCTAAATGGAATCCTCCTAGTTCATGGACTTGACTACCCTATTTAGTTGATAGTATAAATAAGGATCAGATGCTCCTTTTCTGAAGGTTGCACGATCTAATATTATACTTGCATTCTTAAATTTTTCAACAATATAGTTATGCTACTCTTTTGTACTCATGAATTCCAGTGAATAAAATGAAGTTTTGAGTTTGAGCATTTGAGTTCTCATTAGTTTTAGAGGATACTTATCCAAGGGGGTCCACTTGGTGATTAATCCTTTATTTAGCTTAGTATTAGCTTAGTATTAATTTATGTTCAATAACTAGTTAAGAATCTGGCACTGACTATTCCTGCAACCACTAGAATTCCATTATGTGACTATTTCTGTAGCCAAAGCAGACATAGTAGTTTTCTATTTGTTATTTAGATTTTCCCCTCTATTATGCATTTCAACTTAGTATGGTTGTTGATTAATGATTAGCATTTATGTTATTCCTTTCCAAGCAATTTACTTTCAGCATCATGTCTTTCTTAGTTGTAGAATGAAAATGGCTACTTTGGATTCCTAGTGCACATACTGTGCTGGACCATTTCAAGTTCATGTCTCTGGGTTGACAAGTTAAAATGCACCTTCATGATGATTGAGATAGCTATTAAGGTTAGATGTCCAATATCTGAATCATGGTTGTAAAGCCCTAGTTGTCAAATCATTGTAGGAGGCTGATAGTTTGCTTCCAACTCTTCATCATCGCTATTCGGTTCTTCAATCTTCAAAGCCTTAAATTCAGTTTTTTTCTTCTCTTCTATCTTGTTTTCTTTCGAGAAAATCCTTATCTCAAATGCTTGCAAAGTGCTGAACAACTCTTCTAGAGTGTACTTCTTAGGATCATACGTTTCTTCAATAACAAAGATGTTGTCGCTGTAACATTTTGGTAAGGTGATTAGGATCTTCTTGATTATATCTTCATCTAATAGTTTTCCTCCTTGATTTCTAACTTCATTTTCTACCAGTTCAACTCTTTGAAAGAAACTTGTAAATTCTTCACCATCTTCCATCTTCAGGTTCACAAATCTACACTTTGTCGCCAGCCTCTTTGTCAATTTCATCTTTTCATTTCCTTCATACACGTCTTCCAAATTCTTCTAGACTTCATATGTAGTATCCAGAGAATTAACCTTAACTCGCTCATTTTTAGATAAACCATTGCAAATCACATATTTTTCCTTCTCATTTTCTTCATAAGCAGAGATCTCATCTACAGAATTAACACCACCAGATGGAGGTGCATAGTTTGTCTCTATAGTCTTCTAGGTCTTGAAACCAAGAGAGATAATATATCCTATCATCTATCCCTTCCAATCATTGTAGTCAGTTCCATCGAACATATGGATTGCCAACTTGTGCACCATTGGATCTTCCTTAAGTGGTTAAGCTCTACACAAGGAACCAAAAGCTCTGATACCAATTGTTAAACAAGTGTAGAACGACTGAGAGGGGGGTGAATCAGTTGTCACAAAAATTCAAACTTAAAACTTTATCACTGATCAATTCTTCAACCACACTATTTTGTTATCAAATATGAGCATGAAACATAAATAAAAGAAAGTAAATCAACACAATGAACACCAATTTTTTTCGTAGAAAACCCAATAAGGGAAAAACCACAGTGAGGGTTAACTCACAATATAAAGATTATAAAACTAAATACAAAGGCTCACTGCCCAAAAGAGGACTCATTGTCCAAATACAAAGGCTCACTACCTACAAAGGACTCACTGTCCAACATGGAGGCTCACTGCCTATAGATACAAAAGAGAACAAAAAATCCACCACATCATTTAACACACCTTCAAAACTTTGAAAAAGAATTGCAGAAACCTTTAGCTCACTACCTTTAGGAATCTGACACAATAAAATCAACTGTCACAACTCACTCACATTCACACACTTATACTCTTATGATTTGTGGCTTACTTTCATCACTTCACATCACACTATCATCCAACTCTTCACAATTCAACTTTCTTTTATACCATTCTCAATCTTAGAAGCATTTACCAAGGTCGACCACAAATAACCCATTTCATAAATTCAAATTAGGTTCACAACTCAAAATTCCCGCGGTGGAAAGGAATAAGAATAGACCAATAAAATTATTTTTCAAGATCAAAATAACATTCTCGAATCAATCACACACTTCCTTAATTAATTTTTATTCTTCAAATGAAGTGTAAACACTAGGTCGGCCAAACCTAATGAAAACACAAATGAACAATGATACACATGCTTCCCAACATGAAGATGACACACAAACACCTCAACACGCTTCATTATTCATGAGACTTCATCTCAGATTTCTTCAGATACTTCTGCAACAAAACAATGTACTTCATACACTGAAAACCTTTCACCAGATCATCCGAACTATGCAAACCTGCACTGGAATATAGAAACATGACTTCCAAATTACCAAACTTCAAACTTCTTTACCAAAACACAGAAAACACCATCATAAAAAAAATACCAGATCCACAGGATTTGAAACAAAATAGCAGAGGAATGCAGAGAAAAAACATTTCTCCCAATCCATAGAAGATAAATTATGTCAGTAGAACACACATACTGGTGGACACAACTTACACATACCATCTCACCAAAAATTGAAACTCAGAATATATCACCATCATATCACTATTATGAAATCTTCAGAACCGCACAGGCATAGGACAAACACATGAGAAACACGAAGCACATACGGGAGAACAATATGAACAAATTCATCACTCTGACTTCTCTTCTTTATTAATTTTCTCAAAAGTACTTGGAAACTCATCAACAAAATACATCTAAAACCATATAAGAGAGCTCCATGTACTCACAACATCTCAACACCATCTCAACTATACATGTACAATCTGCAACATACTGAACAATGTTGACATCAATCACAACACCACAAGACTAGCCCATACTTGCAACACCTCTAACATCCCTAACTAATTGATTGGGACCAGTGATGCATCATACCAATTGATGTTTTTCCTACTAAAGAGGCATACATACACTTCATGGTCTAGAACATGATTGTCCATCAGGCTTCATCTTTGAGCTTGATCAAAGTACTTACTTTGGGGAAGATGAACACCCTAACTACAAAAGTGAGAAACAACAAAATAATCAAGGTTTTTCTAGTGAAAACATTTCTAAGGCACTTTTAGACTCATCAAAAGTAAAAATAAAGGGTTTATCCTCTAATGAAAACCTTTTTGAGGCATTAGAAGATGGGAACATTCATCTTCCCCTTATGGGTACTCACTTATTAGAGAGATCCTCTATTTTGATCAAGGAGACTAGAGAAAGTAATCTGGGTACTGAAGTTTAACCAAAGATCACCTACGTAGCCAAATCTCTATTAGAGGATGAATATAAAGTGTTTTCTAGGCTACTTCAAAATGACCATCAAATTTTCTTGGTCTTACTCTGATATGCCTGGGTTGGATCCAACACTTGTGGTTCACCATTTAGATTTGTGTCTTGATGTAAAACCAATTAATAAAAGCTTTGCAAAATGCATCCGCAAGTGGCCTTACTCATCAAAGTGGCATTGGAAAAATTGTTAGCAACTAGTTTCATACGAACCATTGATTACTATGATTGGATCTCTAACATAGTTCCTATCGCTAGGCCCATTGGGGGCATTCACATTTGTACAAACTTTAGGGACCTCAATAAAGATTGTCTTAAAGATAACTTCATGCTCTCTAATATTGAAATCCTTATGGATCTTATAGTGGGTCATGTCATGCTCTCTCTAATGGATGGATTTTTGGGGTATAATTGGATTTGCATTACAACTGAGGATCAACATAAGACAAAATTTACTACTCCTTGGGGTACTTTTTGCTATCAAGTCATGCCATTTGGTTTGAAGATCGTAGGAGAAATGTATCAATGAGCTATGAAAATCATATTTAATGATATTATTCATATTATTGTGGAGGGTTATGCTAATGATTTGTTAGGAAAATATAAGAGTAGGGAAGAACATCTTAGGATCCGAGAGAAAATTTTCAACTATTTGGAGCAATACCAACTATGTTTAAATCCCAAGAAATGTGTCCTTGGGGTTACATCAGGGCAAACCCTAACCTAGGCACCACTCCTGGTAAAACAAAGAGAATAAACACCTCAAGTTAGATATTGCAAGTCTAAACAAGGATTCCCCATGAAATCCATTTACAAACTCAAATTAGGAAGAAAATATTGAAGAACACAATGCAAATGACAAAAAATAAGATAAAATCCTAATTAGATATGCAAACTCATGATCCCATGGGGGAATTGGTGCCAATTTGATGTGAAAATTGGCCCTTTCCCAATTCCTACGATGCAAGCT
>VDFB02331505.1:139576-219020 GCA_007258455.2 Sequoia sempervirens | reverse complement strand
AATGACAAAGGGACCTTACTACAAGCAAATACTGAATCTCAAAGTTTATCAAGTTTTACAATATGGTGATACTTTTTAATTCTAAATCTAACCCAAATGACAAAAGAAATAGCAAAAGAGATAAGGGTTTAGAGAGATTTCTAAAATTAATTCTAATCCTAGAATTAACAATGCAAATGATGAAACACTTGAAATGGACCAATCCCTCAAAAATTGATTCCTACTTGACCCAAATGAATCTGCAATCTTATAGAAATAGTGCAATATTCTAAGGAATTAAAGATTTTTAAATCATTAACATTCACCCAAAACAATCCTATTGCAATCGAAATGAACAAATGTCCACAATTGAACTAAGCACAGTGAATTTCAAGTCCAGGCTAACTTTGCAAAGCAACTAACAATCAACTAGCTACGAAAAGTATGGACTAGAGATTGCTACAACACCTCAAGTATCAAATCATAAAATCTATTGATTTCTCTAACATTAAACCTAGCACATATATTAAATAAAATTAAGCAGTTCCAAAGATAGAATCACAAGAACCATGCCAGATAAAATTCAACACAAGAAAGACACCAAATCACAATGTCTTCACTTGCATTAAATGACCCAAAGTAGCAACAATTCCAATATTCTGTTACAACACTTGCTTGAAAATAAGACTAACTCCTAACTCTAGCTCTTGATATACTGCTTAATTCGCTCCAATATAAAACTATCTAGCCCTTACAAATGAGGCAGAATGCCATATTTATAGAAACCCTTAAGATATGTCGGCCCAATTAGGGTTTACAATAATAAATGGCCACAAAACAAGTCGGCCATGAGGAATTCAAAATAAAGTAAAGTATGCATTAAATGCATGCACTCCATCCAGGTTGGCCTGGGATCTCTAACAAAGCTCAATCCAATGCATGCGAAGGAGGAAGGAAAATAATGGGGAAACAAAAATTCCGATAAGACATTGTATTAACTGTCTTCCCCTTTGTCTTTATCTTGCCCCATCCTATCCTGCACCATCAAAAATATCCTATCCAAGTCGGCTATAGGTGGCATATTCAAAACCTTAATTCTCCTTTCAATGGAATTAATGTCCTCTCTTGACTACTCTACCATTTTATCCCATTCCACCTTCATGATTTGATTTTTATCCATTACTGCAATATAGGTGGTTGCATCATCTAACTGATGTTTAGTGATTGGGTCCTCATTGATTGGAGAATACACATCTCGCCACCATTTTCTCAACTGTTCCAAGCTCAAATTCTTCGGTGTAAATCTTTTTCTACCTATCATAACCTCAAAGAAATAAATGCATTTGTTGTAGATCTCAATCAAGGTGTCTTCAATTTTCTTCCTCTACTTATACACCTTCTTCAAAAACCTTTTCCTTATTTATAGAACTTTAAACCATTCCCAAGGTTCTGCAACTTTAGAGGAAGAAAGAATGCCATCACCTACCAATTTATCCTTAGTGTATTCCATGATGATCTTGGTCTTCTGCAACAAGAGATTTAAATCCTCCTTATCTTGAGCCAATACATCTCTTAACCAATCTATTGATCTCATAGCATCTCCACTAGTTGAAAGGATTTCCTTGATAGTATCTCCCTTAGCCTGCACTCCCTACAACCAGTTCACTGTGGCATGAGTAGTAGCCTTCATCTTCTCTAATTCAATTATTGTTTCCTGTGGCAGAAAGCTTGCAGCAAATGATGAGGAGCTGATGGATTGCAAGGGCTTCATCAAGTCCTACAAATAATTCTTAAGTTTATCATTCTCCCTCTTCAATTCTTGCTTAGTCTACACCTCTTTCCTCAATCTACCTAGGATTACAACACTAGAGCCTTCATATTCTTCAATTTCCTATTCCATGGAAGTAGGCCCTAGATTGATAGTCTACACACTGTAGTCACTGCCAGCCACATCATCCTTATTATTTTTAGGACCAGGAGCAGCAATGTGAAACACCCTATTATTTGCTTCATCTCTCTCGATCCTTGAAATAACTCTGGCCTTCTTTTTTGTTTTACTTTTCCCAATCTGGGCCAGTAAGTCATCCCAATTCGGGAGAGTGTCATCCACTACAACCTGCTTACTCCTCAACTCTCTATCTAACCAAGCAGGCACTGTGGGATCTGACTGCACACTACCTTTTCCAACAACATCCTGGTGAGCCTTGAGTACTTCTTCATTCAAAATTTTCTTTTCAGAAATCTCTTCAACTTTATCTTTTTTCCCTTTGTCAGGTTCTTCTTCCTCATGCAACGGTGAAGGAGTTCTGACTGGAACTTCCTCCCTCTAGGGAGGTCTATCCTCTTCACTTCTTATAGGTGAATCTACATAAGTCACCAGGGGAGACTACAACACCTTCTCTATATCTGCTTCAACACTGTAGAGTTCACCCTCTTGGAATTCTTCTCCTTCTTGATCTTGATAATCTTTAGCATCTTTGGGT
Organism: Sequoia sempervirens; assembly: GCA_007258455.2. NCBI lineage: Eukaryota > Viridiplantae > Streptophyta > Pinopsida > Cupressales > Cupressaceae > Sequoia > Sequoia sempervirens. The sequence continues at coordinate 216,558 of VDFB02331505.1, read as the reverse complement.
TCATTTGGTACATTGTGAGATTCATGAGAAAGAGGAATATTATCATGCTCAGTGGTAGGAATAGCTGTGGGAGCACCTTTCTTTGGCAAACCATCTTTAGGAGATGGAGTCCTTGATCTCCTCATGTACACCTGTGTTTTCTCACCCGAGCTCTCCACATTAACTACCGGTGGGTCAACTTCACCTCCTGCCTTAGAAGTTTCCTTCTCTTTCTATGACAACCTTACTATTCTTCTTCTTTTAGGCATAGAAACACTAGCCTCTTTTCCTTCCTTTTCAACTTCATCCTTTGTAGCCTTCTTCATCTTTGAAACGTGTTTCCTCTTCTTAGCAATGGGATTTCTTTGTTTTTCTGCCTCTTCAACCTCCTCTGCTTGAGCATCCTCAATCTTTATCTTGAAGGGAGAACTCACCTTAGTCTTACCCTTAGGATCCTACTCTGCCAATTCCTCATAAGTGGAATGAGACTCCAAGTCTCCCATCAAATCATAGGTGCATTGCACACCCTCACTCTCCAATTCCCAAATCTTGTGCTTAAGCCATAATTTTGTATATTTAATCACTGGATTCATGATCTGCTCTAACTCTGTTTTCTCTTCCTCCAGCCAGTCTATTTCTCCAACTGATTTATCTTTCACAACCTCATAATCATGGCCGTTAATTAAATCTCCATCATCATCTATTTGATCTGGGATGACCTTAACATTGTATAGTCTAATCAAGTTAACTAGTAACCTAGAGAATTTATTCTTTCGAATCTCAACCTCATCTTTACAGTTAGCCCAATAATCCTCTAGGTCATCTTTGTGACTGTACTCTCTACTAGCCTTCTTCTGGGCTTCACTAGTTCTATCAAACGTGGACCTTTTAGAATGGAAAGAAAGGCCTAGAGTACTCATCTCTTCTTCATAGAAGTGTGTTGTATGTATGGAAGGACAAGCCTCATTACTGCCCACCTTTAGGGGAAAGTCATTGTCAAATCCTGTTTTATGCTTCTCCTTCTTCACTATGGCATCAAAATCACATATTTGCCTTGTGACTTCTAGGAGTATGAGGTGATCAGTAGGATACCTAGGAAGCCTATAAGGGGCCCTCTGGAAATCATCTATCCTTATGTAAGAGAAGGTAGGAAACTGTATAAACCAAGCTCCATACCTTTTAACCAACTCCTTAGCACTGTTAGATATTCTAACATGCTCTGCACCTTGGAGCAACCTAGTGATGTACATGGTGAATGCATCATTCATCCTTCTATAGCTAGAGCTACCTAGATGTAGCTATGGATAGACTTCATATATTACATCCCGCCCAAAGGTTCCTCGTGTACTCAATCCCTTATATGGATGGAACCTATCCAAAGCATAGAATAGCTAAGAAGTCATTGTAGAGATCTTAGTTTGCAAGACATTGCATAGTTGATCATGTATCATGGCACTTATAATGCCTGCCCAGTGATAATCGGTATTTTGTTCCATCCTCACTATGACAAGGAACATCCAATTTTCAAAGACTCCTACACTCTTCAAACCCATTACCCTGCAAAGTAATGTGATGGCATCATAGTATTCTGGTTTGAATTTTGCTCTGAACAATTATTTTGGCAGCTTTGAGATGTTGGGTTTAGGTTTCTCCAACCAAGAATTGACCACCTAGAGAGCCTTGCTTGAACCATCTTCAAAATAATTTTTAGCAACCTCCAAGTCTAGAGCTACTACATCGGATCTGTCAGGCATGTCAAAGGTTTGTGCCATAGATACAGGAGAAAATTTTGCCAACAACCTGCCCTAAGGACTGATCACTCTTTTTGTACCTCTGTCATAATGCCTAGAACACTCAAGCACTAACTCATAGCATTGAATTGCAGGAGGAAAACCAACCATATGAGCCAACCCTGATTCTATCAATCTTCTAGCCAACAATGGAGGGTTCTGCTGTGCCATTCTTGCGTTGAATTCCTCATAATCCCATCTGCCTACATTGGTGTCACCTACTTTAGTCCAGATGGAGGAAAGATTGGACTCAAGAACCTTACTCTTTAGGTCAATCTTGATTCTCTCTGCTTCTGAGACAAAAGATCCCTCAGGACCCTGATCCATCTTCTTGCTTCTGGTTCTGCTTGCAACGTCCTTACTTGATTAAGCCTAAAATTGACAAGATACCAAAATAAATCCTCTTTACCACATTAGAATTGAAGTCAACTCATCATAAACAACATATTTATCATTCAATTCAAAAATCATAATTAAAATCCCTTAATTCATTACAAGGCAGAAATTCTAAAAAATCCAATATTTTTAGCCATCCAGGGAAATCGAGCCAGAGAGGAATTCCAAGGAATTCCATGCTAGGTGGATTTTAATGATCATGGCATAAATATCATAAACTGATCATCCACATGAAGAAAAAATTATGAAACATCTCTCTAATTATTCAAATTAACCATGAAATGTCAAGACACATAGCATTCAATCCATTTATCTCTCCAATTCTTTAGATGGTGTGACTTTCGGGAAAATCTGTCGAGAGAGGAAATATGTGAGGTAGGCACAATTCCATGTTTTGCGTATCTTTGGGAAAACGAAGGGAGGACAGAAAACCGAGGAATTCTGACAGTTAAGGAATTTTGTGAAGACTTCAAAATTCTGAATGTCGACGTTTCTTCACGGCTTCATTCAAATTGATCGAATGATCACAAATTTGAGGACTTGGGGCTTAAAGCTAGCTTTATTTGAGCTTCTTACAGATCATCTTTAAACTCTAAACTTATTTTGTAGCAAATCGATGGGAATTAGTGATGCCCTAAACTTGAAACCCTAAAACTCTACCATGAACACACATAAAAAGCTTGGGCTCAACTTACCCACTTTAATAGGTTTTCAAAAAGATCTTTCATGGACAACACAAGCAAGCTATTTCGTAATGAAACTGAAAACAAGCTAGAAAACTCACTTGGGTCGTTAATTTAGCAAAATCAAATAACCCAGGCCTTAATATGCTTAATGCCAAACACATAGAAATTCGAACTTCAAGCAAACTCAAGACGCCAAAGAATTATTCACATTGAACAATGAAAAGCAAGGTGATGAATACATACCATTGATGAAGTGAATTCTATTAAAACAACGATGGGCAACAAGTTTTGACGCCCTAGCGAATAGTAGCAACTATGATAACACCCATGAAATGCAACACCAAATTAAGAAATTCACAAATCCAAACACCAAATCAAGCCAAGCTCTCCAAATCAAGCCTCTCAGAATGATAAAAGAAAAATGATAAAACTCAATGGCACAAGAATTCCCCAAAATCAATTAAATACATGTCGTAGAAATCACACAATTGAGCATTAATGCAGTCAACAAGACAATCCAAACGAAAACCTGGGAATTTGACAAGGCGACAAAACTTCAGAGAAATCTGGCCAACACAAAATTTTGTGAGGTACCAAAATTTTTGGATCACAGTGTAAAAGTAGCAACCACTGGGTTTTGAAAGCATCTAGGGAATTCTGCCCAGAGAGGATTTTCCGCAGAACAACGAAAAACCCGAAATGAGTCTAGAACTTAAGATTTTCAACAAATACCATAGAGAGATCATCAATGCAGGTAAGATAGACATTCAAGCGCATGCCAAAGTAAGTAAGTCCTCAAAATCAAAGGTTCAAAATACCAAGAAACAAAGTGAAAGAGGGTCCTTGCTTTCAGCGGGGCGTGTGTGCAAAAACTACACAACACTTCCCATTCAGGTGGGGCCTACTATGCAATACATGATTTGTCATGATTTTGACCTTGGTATACCTTACAATCTCCTCCTTGGTCGACTATTAATTGATACCATGTAAGCCATACTAACCACTTACCACCAATGCCTTAAGTTCCCCCATAATGGAATTGAAGTCACTGTTCATGCCGATCCTCATCCTTCTGAGTATTGTTGTGCTCTTGAGGTTTCATTTCCACATTCCTGACATTGTCTAAGAGTTGAAGTTGCACCTTCAAATGCAACTCATTCCTCTTATTTCAATCCTGATGATCTCCTTACATAGTCCACCCCATCATCCACTTGTGAATCTACCATTGCCAAGGTCAATATCATAGATAAGGGTTGTGGAGAGTACAAAATAAACACAACACTTAATATGGGAACCATGCCCCCATCTCCACGAACACATGGAAAACCATTAGTATATACTCAACAAAAAGAATGAAGGATAAAGAGTATGATCTGTAATAATGTGGGTTCTACTACCTTTTAGTCTCCTAGAACTCTAGCCTAAGAATAACTTGATGATGATGTTAGCTAATGGGTGTACCATGATTAACCTAATCCTTCTCCTCTTTTGGAATACTTTCAAGAAGTTTATCTAGCTACTTATAGACTAGCACAAAAGGTCAATTATCAAGGAGGAGGATTGGGTATAAATGAACAAGGTATCTGCAAGCCTATTGAGCACCCTAATCAACCAAAACATCAAGGTCTTGGTTATGACAAGAAATAAAAGCAACCCACACTATCACCTAGTACCTCAAACAATGTTAATGTAGAAATTGTTATCATTGAAGACATCCTCGAAGAAGAAATTATCAAACTTTCATATGATGATATGAATGTCTTCTCCCTATTTGAATCAACATCTATCTTTACCATTTTCCTTTCCCTCTTGTTAAACAGGCGCAAGACAACTAAGAGGGGGGGGTTGGATCAGTTGTCACAAAAATTCAAACTTAAAACTTTATCACTTATAAATTCTTCAACTACACTATTCTGTTATTAAATATGAGCATGAAACAAAAATAATAGAAAGTAAATCAACACAATGAACACCAAATTTTTACGTGGAAAACCCAATAAGGGAAAAACCACAACGAGGGTTAACTCACAATATAAAGATTATAAAACTAAATACAAAGGCTCACTGCCAAGGGCTCACTACCCAGAAGAGGACTCACTATCCAAATACAAAGGCTCATTTCCTACAAAGGACTCACTACCCAACAAGGAGGCTCACTACCTACAGATACAAAAGAGAACAAAAGATCCACCACATCATTTAACACACCTTCACAACTTTGAAAAAGAATTTCAAAAACCTTTAGCTCACTACCTTTAGGAATTTGACACAATAAAATCAACTGTCACAACTCACTCACATTCACACACTTCTGCTCTTATGATTTGTGGCTTACTTTCATCACTTCGCATCACACAATCATCCAACTCTTCACAATTCGACTTGATTTTATACCATTCTCAATCTTAGAAGCATTTACCAAGGTCGGCCACAAATAACCCATTTCATAAATTCAAATTAGGTTGGAAACTTAAAATTCCAGCGGTGGAAAGGAATAAGAATGGACCAATAAAATTATTTTTCAAGATCAAAAATAACATTCTTGAATCAATCACATGCTTCCTTAATTAATTTTTGTTCTTCGAATGAAGTGTAACCACTAGGTCGGACAAACCTAATGAAAAAACAAATGAAAAATGATGCACACACTTCCAAACATGAAGATGACACACATACACTTCAACACGCTTCATTATTCATGATACTTCATCTCATATTTCTTTAGATACATCTGAAACAAAACAATATACTTCATACACTGAATACCTTTCACTAGATCATCCAAACTATGCAAACCTGTACTGGAATACAAAAAAATGACTTCCAGATTACCAAAATTTAGCCTTCTTTGTAAAACACAGAGAACACCATCATAAAAAAAATCCCAGATCCATAGGAGCTAAAACAAAACAACAGAGGAATGTGAAGCAAAAACATTTCTCCTAATCCACAAAAGATCAATTCTTCTTGTAGAACACACATACTGGTGGACACAACTTTGACATACCATGTCACTAGAAACTAAAACTCAGAATATATCACAATCAGATCACCATTATGAAATCTTCAGAACCACACAAGCATAGGACCAACACAGGAGAAATGGGAAGCACATATGGGAGCACAATGTGAACACATTCATCACTTTGATTTCTCTTCTTTATTAATTTTATCAAAAGCACCCTGAAACTCATCAACACAACACATCTACAACCATATAAGATAGCTCCATGTACTCATAGCATCTTAGCAACATCTCAACTATACATGTATAATCTACAACATACTAAACAGTGTTGACATCAATGACAACATCAATGACAACACCACCAGACTAGCCCATACTTGCAACAATATCCCCCTTTGTCATTGATGGCAACACATGGTGTGAAAAATGATCAAAGACAACAACCTACACAATATTACGGGAGAACACATTCTCTTCTACTGCAACTATTTTTCACGACTTTCTCTCCCCCTTTGAAATCAATGGCAAAGAATAATTTCTCTGATTACTCCTCCTTAGGAGTACACCCATCCTGCAACAATTAAGAACCTTTTCTACTCCCCCTGCAGAGTAGACCAATCTATCAGTCTAGATAAATAAATAATCCATTAATTCACTAAACTAATGCACCTTCATGTGCACTTAGTTCAGAGGGCCAATGACCTCCAACCTCTCTGTAAGATATTCAAAAGTATCCTTTGGAAGAGCCTTAGTGAACATGTCTGCAATTTGTTCCTTTGTTGTCACATACTCCAATCTGACTTCATTCTCCAACACTTTTTCTCTTAGAAAATGATATTTGATAGATATGTGCTTTGTTCTTGAATGCATAACCAAGTTCTTTGAAATATTTATTGCACTAGTGTTATAAAAAAAAATAGAAATAGGATCATCACATACTACTCCAATTTCCTTTAGAGTTTGCTTCATCCACAAAACCTGTGTGTAGCAAGATGCTACAACAATATATTCCACCTCTGCAATGGATAAAGAAACCAAGTCTTGCTTTTTAATCAACCATGAAACTAATCTTCCACCAAGAAAGAAAGCACCACTACTGGTACTCTTCTAGTCATCTATACATCTAGCCCAATCAACATCTCTGTAAGCATTCAAAGTAAAATCATCACTCTTAGGATACCATAATCCATATTTTGGTGTACATTTAAGATATCTATATATTCTCTTCACCACTATAACATGCGTTTCTTTAGGATCTGCTTGGAATCTGGCAACTAAGCATATTGCATGCATAATATACGGTCTGGTAGCAGTAAGATACAACAGTCTGCCAATCATTGATCTATATTTTCTCTAATTAGTCTTAGCAGATTCATCATCTTTGCTCAATTTACATCTGGTTACCATAGTAGTACAAACCGGTTTAGAATCCTCCATCCCAAACTTCTTTAAGAACTCTTTTACATACTTAGATTGTGAAATGAATATCCCTTTGTCAGTTTTATTCACTTGAAGACCAAGAAAGAAATTCAATTCACCAATCATAGACATCTCAAATTATTTCTGCATCTCTTCAACAAACTTTTTACACATGCCATCATTTCCACCAAAAATGATATCATCAACATACACAACTACTATCAATATTTTGTTACCTTTTACTTTGAAGTAGAGATTGCTATCAATAAAACCCTTGTTGAATCCTTGCTTTGTCAAGTATTTGTCTAATCTTGCATACCAAGCTCTGGGAGCTTGCTTTAGTACATACAACACCTTCTTCAATTTACAAACCATGTCTAGTTTGTCAAACAACTGAAACCCTTCAGGTTGTTCCATATACACTTCTTCCTCCAATTCACCATTCAGAAAAGCTAACTTAACATCCATCTAATACACTTTAAAGTCCTTGTGGGAAAACAATTCCAAAAACATCCTAATATCCTCCATTCTAGCTACATGGGTAAATGTTTCTTCAAAATCTATTCCTTCAACTTGTGAATATCCTTTGCATACCAGTCTTGCCTTATTTCTTACAACTTCTCTATTTTCATTTAGTTTATTCTGGAACACCCATTTTGAGCCAATCACATTCTTATTCATAGGCCTAGGGAATAGTTCCCATGTCTGATTCTTTTATATTTGTTGTAGCTCTTCTTTCATTTCTCTCATCCAACTTTCATCTTCACATGCTTCACTTACAAATTTAGGTTCTATTTTAGAAAGTAAACACAAATTTACCTCAGCTGCAACTCTACTTCTTGTCTTTACGCCTTCAATCTTGTTTCCAATTATTTGTTCTTCTGGATGATTATTTTGTACATACTTAGGAGTCCTTATAGTAGGTTCCAACTCATTCTCTTCTTCTTCAGGTTGTCCTTCTTTCTCTTCTTCTTCCTTCTCTTTATTCTCCTCTGATACATGTCCACAGATAGGATCATCAGGTTCAACCTCACTGATCTCAATAGGTTTGCGTATGTCTTCATCAAATTTCACAACACTTTCTATAATCTTCCTCAATCTTTTGTTAAAGAATTTGTATGCTTTGCTAGTAGTAGAGTATCCAAGAAATATTCCTTCATCACATATAGCATCAAACTTTCCAAGGTTTTCATCATCCCTTTTAATATAACATTTTCTTCCAAAAACCTTAAAATATTTTACAGTAGGAGTCTTACCAATCCATAGCTCAAAAGGTGTCTTTGTGCTGTTGTGTATGATCTAAAATCTAGTAAGAACATAAACAACAGTATGTATCACTTCTCTCCAATATACATTTGGTAAATTGGACTCTTTCATCATAGTTATAGTAGCTTCCTGTACTATCCTATTTTTCCTTTCAACTACTCCATTTAGTTGTAGGGTTCTCAGGGCAGAAAACTATCTTTTTATGCCATGCTTCTCACAAAATGCATTAAATTCACCAGAAGTGAATTCACCACCTCTATCAGATCTTAAACACTTGATTTTCAAATTTACTTCATTTTCCACTCTTGCTTTAAATACCTTAAACCTATATAGAGCCTGAGTCTTTTCTCTAAGAAATGCAACCCATTTCATTCGAGTATAATAATCAATAAGCAACATAAAATACCTATCTCCATTTAGGCTTTTGGTTCTAGTTGGACCACAAAGATCAGTGTGAACTAACTCCAACATTCTGGTAGTACAGTGTTCTTTTCCCTTAAAGCTGCATCTAGTCTACTTCCCCAACTGAAAACTTCTACAAATAGTATTAGCAGGTCTTGTGATTCTAGGCAGTCCTCGAACAATCTCCTTTGAACTGATCTTGACTAGGCTATCAAAATTTACATGTCCCATTCTCTGGTGCCATAACCAACTTTCACTGATTTGAGATACCAGGCATTCATCGTCAACTCCCTTCAATTGATAGATGTTTTCATGAGTTATTCTTCCAGCTACAACCATATCTCCATTTCCATATCCTTTCCTAATTTCACAAGTATTGTTCTTAAAAACAAGTTTAAAGCCATTGCTACACATATGACCAATACTTAGAAGGTTATGCCTCAAACCCTTCACATAATATACATCATTAGTATTGTGCACTCCATAAAAACTAATTGAACCTTTACCACAGATCTTAGCTCCTAAATCATCAATGGACATAACTAAACCGCCATCATATTTTTCAAGTTTAGTGAACTTACTCTTATCTCTGGTCATTTGATTTGAACATCCACTATAAATTACCTAGTAGTCTTCATCCTTTCTTGCATGAAAAGCGGTAACCAAGGTACCTTCCATCATATTCTTCTTAACCTCCAGAGGCTTCTTACTTACACATTTTCTAGAGTTAGTGGATACATATTTATTTTCCAAAGCTAAGAATAAGCATTCACTATAATCAACCTCATTGTTAGATTCATCATCAGAAATACCTGCCTCTTCCTTAACATAGTACAAATTCTTATACTTCTTATCCTTCCTATCCTTATCCTTATAATCCTTGTTCTTTTTATGTGTAGCCCTATTCAGAAATCTCAAAGCATAATGACCAATGTTACCACAACTGAAAAATTTAGAGGGTAACATACCTTTATACTTTCCGGTGCCTTTCTTCAATTTCCTGGTGAAGTTTGTGATGAGCCTAGTTTATGGTCTAGTTTTGGGTAGAATTTATGGTTTATTTGCTGAAGATATCATGGAATTTGATGTTAAGTGTTGATACTTTTTATGATATTTCCTCAGAACTATTGACATTGGGCTTAATTTTATTTTTGCAAACCTTTAATGATAATGGCATGTTATATGGACTATCAATATTAATTTTGCATCTGGTTAATGAATGTTATTTAAGGTGGTTATAGATATGCAAAATATATGGTTGGACATGCATGTCTAACCGGATTCCATGCATTCATAACCACCGCCCCACTTTCTCTGTTTCCCTAAATAGCGTCCTCCCAGTTTGTAGAGTTGATTGCCCTGTTTAGTTGATAGTATAAATAAGGATCAGATGCTCCTTTTCTGAAGGTTGCACGATCTAATATTGTACTTGCATTCTTAAATTTTCTAGCAATACAGTTATGCTACTCTTTTGTACTCATGAATTCTAGTGAATAAAATGAAGTTCTGAGTTTGAGCATATGAGTTCTTATTAGTTTTAGAGGATACTAATCCAAGGGGGACCACTTGGTGATTAATCCATTCTTTATCTTAGTATTAGATTAGTATTACTTTTTGTTTAGTAATTAGTTAAGAATCTAGCACCGACTATTCTTGTAGCCACTAGAATTCCATTCTATGACTATTCCTGCAGCCAAAGTAGACAGAGTAGTTTTTTGTTTGTTGTTTAGATTTTCCCCTCTGTTATGCATTTTAGCTTAGAATGGTTGTTGATTGATGATTAGAATTTATGTTATTCCTTTACAAACAATTTACTTTTAGCATTGTGTCTTTCTTAGCTGTAGAATGAAAATGACTACTTTGGATTCTTAGTGCACATACTGTGCTGGCCCATTTCAAGTTCACATCCCTGGGTTGACAAGTTAAATGCACCTTCATGATGATTGAGATAGATATTTAGGTTAGATGTCCAATCTCTAAATCATGGATGTAAAGGTCTACTTGTCAAATCATTGTAGGAGGCTGATAATTTTGGCGCCATTATCGGGGATGGTGTCAAACTAGGAAGTTCTTGGGAGTCATTGGTAGTTTTCTTGCTGTAGTATTTCTGAAGGTTGTTCTTAGTATACCCCTCATTTAGGAAGTAATGACCCCCCTTATTCTTTACCAATTCTTCATGTGAGCTGGCTGATAGTGAGTTAATACCACATGCATAGAGGAAGGAGAAGAGATGCTTATGGGATATTCCTTCCTAACAATCCTAATCCATTCTAGCTAGTTGAATATCAGAACCTGCCAAGAGAAGAAGAAGAAGAAGATCCACACCCCTTTGTTGATGCATTTCTTGATATGACTAGCTTTGAAGTCTCCTTTGAGGACCAAAATTCACTTGAGAACCCCTTTGCTTTGGAACTACACCAAACAAGCATGGGTGATGCAAATAGAAACATACCTAACCAACAAACTTTTCCTTTCCCCATTTCCCATCAGAATGAAGTTGAAAACATCAAAAATATCCTTGCTTCAACACTCCCCAAGTTTTATGTACTTGTCACAGAAGATCCAGCTACCTTCTTGTTTGAGTTTGACATACTTTGCAAGAGTTATGACTATACCACCGATGCCGATAGGCTTAAGCTATTTCCTACTACTCTGAAAGAAGTTGTATTAAGATGGTTCATGAGCCTAGGAAGAGATACTGTGGAAACTTGGGAAGACATGAAGACAAAATTCCTTCAGAAATACAAGGAGTATTGTAGGGGAAGTGACATGAGAGGAGGTGACATTTTCAGGATGCAGCAAAAGGAAGATGAGATCCTGGAGGATTATATTACAAGGTTTCTATTTTTCCTCCAAAAATATTCATACCATGCACTCAATGAAGACTCACAAAATTTTCTTTTCCTGAGAGGAATCAATGATAGCTACATTGATTCCTTGGACCTGATGGGAGGAGGAGATATGTCCCAAGTTCCTTGGGAAGATATCAAGAAAATATGTCAAAACTACTCTAGGGCAGCTTCAAAGAAAGGGAGAGATTACCAATCTTCCATAGGTAAGTCATCTACTGGTGGAGTTTCAAGAATGAAGATTACTCATTAGTTGGCAGACTTCAAGAAAGACATTATAAACAATCTAGCTACTTAGCTAGATACACTTCAAACCAAGAAGAAGCTAGAGGAGGTAGAGGCAATGTTGGTAGAGTATTGCCCCCATTGTAGACAAAAGAAGGATTGCAGATGTAAGATGGTAGCTAATATTGAAAGAAAGAAGATTCCACCTGAGTTCAAGCTAATCTAGATTGAAGAAGATCAATTCTACTATGTTGCACAAAGGAGGCCTTGGGCTCCAAGTCAAGGTATGCCACCGGATCTGCTCTCTTATGCTAGGCTATATTTCATTTCCTATTTAGCTGGCAACCAATGGCAGCCCCCATATCCATCCAGCTATGGAGGATATCCACCACAGCCTTGGAGTAACCCTCCAAATTCTTGGCCCAACCATAAAAAATATCCACCCTAGTGGCAACAACCTTAGGGGAATTGGCAATAATTTCAAGGGCATTAGCAGCCACCTCCAGGAAATTGGCAGTAAACAAATCAATGGAGGGCAGGACAACGATGGCCTACCTAGACAACCAGTTACATTCAACCACCTTCTGAACCCTGGCAACCTACTTTAATGCCTCCACCTACTAATTCAAGTTCAAATGCACCTAAACCTACTCAGCTACCAGCTCGACCCACACCCAATCCAAATAACAAACCACAATAGTAGCCTATATACTCTGCTGATTCAAATCAATTCCCTACATATGCTGTGAGTGTAAGTGACATCCAATTGCATTCAGGAACTAATCTACCAACCCCTTCCAAGCCTATTATCACTGAGCTTCTTGTGGAAAGGGAACCTTTGAATGATCCCATTCAACCAAGTGCACCTAAAAATCTTGAACCAGTCCAAGTCAAGCAGATTGAACAAGAACCACCATTTCTTCAGAGATTGGAAGTTTCCAAGAAGGAAGAAAAGGAGGATACAAATTTTGACATCCTGGATTAGTTGAAACATATATGTGTCTAGATCCTTCTATTCTAGGCCATAAAGGATGTCCCAATCTATGGCATGGAAATCAAGGAAGCATGCCTCAAGAAGCTAGGTAGGAAGAAGAAAGACCCCACTATGGTTCATGTGGTGGGACAACTAGCTGACATCATGCTTGGAAAAGTGACTATCCCTAAGTACAATAACCCAGGTAGTCCTGTGGTAGCAGTTGTTATAAATGGGATTCAAATAAAGAATGCTCTAATTGATTTAGGGGCAACAATAAATGTAATGAACAAGGAAATCCTGCAACAACTAAACATTGCAAGCATGAGATATACTCCTATTGTCCTATAGCTTGTTGATAGTTCTACTGTTAATCCTGATGGTATAGTGGAGGATCTTGTGGTGATTCTAGACTCTTGGGAGTACCCAATAGACTTCATGATTCTTTCTCCTAAAGCTACACTAGGTGGGTATCTCATTATTCTTGGAAGGCCATGGTTAGCAACTGCAGATGCATATATTGGATTCCGGTCAGGATACATGACCATTTTTTATGGGAAGAGTACCAAAAAGTTTGGTCTTTATCCTTATGCTCAGCCATCCCATGATGAGGATAATCCCATGTGGCCACATGTTGGTGAAGAGGTTGAGGAATTTAATTTTGTGGCACAACTTATGATGCTAGGTAGAAGCTCCTTCATGAAACATCAAGATGAAGATGAAGTATTGGTTAACATTATTCAGAACCATTGTGAAGTGGAGGAAGCATCATTTTCTCAATCTGCTACTCCAGTCAAGACACTTCTGCCTATTCTTCCTGCAACCACTGTTCCTACAAATGTTCTTCCTGCAACCACTCTTCATGCAAACAAAATTCCTACAACAACAGGTATGTCCCATACATTGCTTCCATATGAACTCAAGGTACCATCTGTTAATGAAACAACTATGATAGAGTGAACTACACAAGTACAGGTGTCAGGAGGGAAGTATCTAAATGTTAACAACAAACTGAGTGAAGAACAACAATTGTTCTTGGAAAAATTATTAAGGACCCATTAACATGAATTTGTGTGGGATTACCATGATATGAAGGGATTGGACCTTAAACTTCGCACACACAAAATTTATATCAGAGATGATTGCACCCTAGTGAGGCAGCCACAAAGAAGAATTAACCTTGCACTGAGAGAAATTGTAAAAGGAGAACTGCAGAAGTTGCTAGATGTAGGATTTATCTACCCCATTTCAGATAGCCAATGAGTGTCTCCATTATTGATTGTGCCTAAAAAATGAGGGAAATGGTGAGTTTGTGTTGATTACAGGGAACTTAATGTTTCCACCAAAAAGGGTCATTTCCCCTTACCTTTCATAGATCAAGTTTTGGACACACTTGCGAGAAAATAATACTTTTCTTTTCTAGATGGATTTAGCAGCTACAACTAGATCCAAATTGCACCAAAGAACCAAGAGAAGACCACCTTTACTTTTCCGTGGGGAACCTATGCCTACTCAGTACTCCCATTGGCTTATGCAATGCACCTGCAACTTTTTAGAGGGAAATCATTAGCATATTTTCAAACATTTCTCATGATTGCATGGAAATTTATATGGATTATTTCACTACCTATGGTGCTAATTTCAATGAAGCATTAGAGAATCTCAAGAGAGTCCTATAGAGATGTGAAGATAACAATCTCTTTAAACAGTGCAAAATTTTTCATGATGATGCAGGAAGGTGTAGTTCTCAGGCACTACATCTCTCACAAAGGAATTCAAGTAGATCCTGCAAAGATTGAGGTAATCACAAATTTGTCCACACTTGCAAAGCAGAAGGATGTTAGGAGTTTCTTGGGCCATGCAGGCTATTATAGGTGGTTCATCAAGGATTTTAGCCAAATAGTAGCACCATTGTATACCCTCCTCACTAAAGATGCTTAGTTCCAATGGACTGAAGATTGTGACAAGGCATTTTCTGATTTGAAGGTAGCCTTGACTCATGCTCCTGTACTGAAATGACCTAATTGGGAGCTTACTTTCCACATCCATATAGATGCATCAAATTATGCCATAGGATTAGTCTTAGGACATAAAGAACTAGCTATTGAAAATTCCATTTATTTTGTCAACAAAAATTTACAGGGAGTTGAATTCAACTATACAGTAATAGAGAAAGAAATGCTGGCAGTAATCTATGTCCTGAAAAAATTTAGGCATTACATAACATGCTACCAAATCTTTGTGCACACTAATCATGCAACCATTAGGTATCTCATGAATAAACCTCTGATCTCTGGTAGGATGGAAATATGGTTATTGTTGATGCAGGAGTTTGACATAACCATTGTGGATAAACCAGGAAATGCCAATGTTGTTACAAATTTTCTTTCAAGGTTGACTACATTAAGGGATAATGAAGCCATAGATGACTCTTTTCCTAATAAGCATCTATTTTCTATCAGTATACAAACACCTTGGTATGTTGACATAGCTAATTATCTAGTCATAGGTAGAGTTCCACCTCACTTCTTCCCAAAAGAGAGAAGGGTGCTCATTGAAAAATATTTTTCTTTCTTACGGATTGTTGGATGTTTGTTTTATACTGGACCAGACCATGTCATGAGGAGATGTGTGAGAGAAGATGAGGCATATGAAATTTTGTATGCATGCCACAACAAACCACATGGAGGAAATTTTATAGCCAAGAGGACAACAATGAAGATTTTGAACACATGATATTACTGGCCAACACTCTATAAGGATGCATGAAGGTATACCAGAAAATGTGATAAATGTCAACGAATGGCCAAACCAACCAGATCTGATGAGATGCCACTTTTCCCTCAGGTATTAATCACTCCCTTTGACAAGTGGGGATTGGATTTTGTAGGATCCATTGACCCTCCATCAAATAGTAAGTCCTATATCCTGGTATGCACTGATTATGTAACTAAATGGGTAGAAGTTAAGGCCATGAAGCATGCAAGAAATAATAAGGTTGCAAAATTTCTTTATGAGGATATTTTCACAAGGTATGGAGTTCCATGAGAGATAGTGACTGATCAAGGGGCCCAATTCACATCAACCCTTGTTGCAACACTAGTCAATGAAAAAAACATTAGACACAAGAAGTCTACTCCTTATCACCCCCAGGCTAATGGCCAAGTTGAGGTGACCAACAAAGAAACAAAAGATATTCTGACCAAGACAGTAGCTATCCATAGAAAGGATTGGGCAAATAGGATTACCAAAAGCTGTTTGGGCCTACAAAACTACCTAGAAAACAACTACAGGCTTCAATCCATTTGAGTTGCTGTATGGGAAGAAAACCATGATTACCATTGAATTTGAACACAAGACTCTTCAGACTGTAGTAGATTTGGGGATGGATATCTCTGAGGCATAGAGATAAAGAATCATGCAACTAAATTATTTGAATGAGATGAGAAGAGCAGCCCTACATCACACAAAGTTAGTGCAAAATCAGAGAATCAAGTGGCATGAAAAATTCATCAAGGAAAAGAAATTTAAACTAGGAGATTGGGCCCTGCTCTATGACTCAAAGTATCAGGACAATGCAAGAAAATTGCAGACAAGGTGGCTAGGACCATATGAGGTTGCTGACGTATTCCCTAATGGTGCTATACAACTCATTACTATTGACACAGCCAGATTTAAGTTGCTCATCAATGGTCATCACCTCATATTGTATCACAAACCAACTTCCAAGGAGGAGTTCCTGCAAAAATTCACTCAACATGCAACACCTGAGCTTCCTGCAGCTAAAGGAAGTGGACCTATTGTCCCTCCTTCTAGCTAATTAAGGTATGCACTTGTCATAATAAAGACTTCCACTTCTATGGGAGTCCATTTCTTCACCCATCCACCCATCCACCTATCCATTTCCACCTTTCTCTCTCTTCCATCACATCACTTCATTCCACCTCATTTCATTAATTGCTCAAGTTATTTCCTAAAAAGGTGAACGCTACTTTCTCCACAATCTTTGCAACGAATCCTCCACACATTTAGGTATGTGTGCATTAATTGCTATATCTTAATTGTCTTTAAGTGCATTCATTTAATTGTTGTACGTTAGTATGGATGTTCACCATAGCATGCCAATATTCCCTACCTCTTCAAATCATCATCCCGCATGTGAGGACACATGCCCAAATTTAGGTTGGGGGGAGGAAAAAGATGTGAATATTTTTCCCATGTGTCAATCCATGCTAGTCTATGTCAACAAAATTTAAATTGAGCTGATTTGAAATCTAATTGAGAGGACGACTCACATGTGTGAAGTGACACCAACTGCCGCTGCCATTTCTCTCCATCATAGCTTTCCTTTATTACTCCTTCCTTTCCATTATTGACCCTGTCATATCTCAAGTTGTGTTGCAAACAAAAGGTAAAAAGGGAAAATTTAGTCAACATTGGCATTGGAAATTTAGCAAGTGTTGCAGGAAGGTGAATTTGGTTTTTAGATGAGAATTGTAGGAAGGAAACTGCAGAGTGTTTGTTTGATTGCAAACAATGCGAGGTGGGTTAATTCAAAATGAACCCACCGTGCACAATGTATTACTACAGGATGCACAATGCATGGCCAAATTCAGAAACTATGGGTGGATAGACAACTTCCTAAAGTTGAATGATTTTGATGAAGACATTGCACTAGAATTCGCCCAGACATTATCTAAAGGGAAGGCCATGGTAAAAGGGCCGGAGGTCATAGCTACTGAAGAAAGAATTGTAGAAGTTACAGGGTTACCTGCTAATGGTGAAAATTACCCTACTTCTAGAGATGCTAGGTCAGCTAGGGCGAAATTTATAGAGCTGAATGACCCTCCATTGAGCATAGATAAACAAGGAGCAAAGAAAATGTCTTTACTTGAGCCATGGAATTAGATAGCTATTTATGTCATAAAATACATCACCTATGAAGGTCTCCAATCAAATTTTCATTTCGTGCACTTCAAGCTTTTGAATCATATGGGGCACGAAAGGAGGATGAATGTGTCGAATGTGCTATACAACCTTCTTTCAATCATGGTGGCTGAGACTCAAAAAGGTAGGGACAATTCTATTTCTCACCATTGTATGATTAAATTGCTAATTGAGAAGTCTCTGCATGACCTATCTAGAATGACCTGGGAAGAATTCATAAAAATGATCAAATTAGACCTAAGCACTCAACCTAGGGTTTTACCTCAACCTCGTAGGTCTAGTAGGAGATTGAGCATGACTAAATCCACTCTTGGTGCTTCAACCTCTAGTGCGGGCCTTAGTTCAAACCCTCCCACAAGAAAATAAACCATAGAAATTAGCTCTTCTGGGAAAAAGCACTCAGATAAATAAAGTTCTTCCCCTAACTCTAATGATGATGTTCCACTTGAAATTCTAATGAAAACTAGGGCACAAAAGAGAGAGGCAGAAATGAGAAAAGGAAAATTCAAAAGGAAGCTCACAAAAAAAGAGGCAACAAGATCTAAGAAGAGAAAGGCTAACACTGTTCATCCTGCAGTGAAAGAAAAATATGAGAGCCCTCCTAGGAAAGCAAGACTAGTCGGGCAAGCATTTGGTATGCCTCCACAGGAAAGCCCTAAATCTAGAGAAATATCGCAAGGGGACACAAACGCTCCAATGGGGTAGGAGAATGTTGAGGAAGAAGATATATTTAAGACAACAACAAACATAACATTGACCGATCTTGCCAACATTGTAGAACAAGTGGAAAACCAAGAGTATGAGGAAAATCAGGATTTCCTATAGCAAGAGATCCTGCAAAAAAAGCCAGAAGAAGAACAAGAGTAGGAGTTCCTATAGCCACAACAAGAATTGGGAGAACAATCAATACCCTATAGCTGGAATTGACAAGACAACTTGAATCCTCACATCTACTACCATATGAAGAGCAAGCATTAGTGCTAGAAAAAATGCTGGTAGGAATTCATAACTCCCCTGATTTTTCAATGCACAAGGTAGCCATGAATTTATGGAAAGAGATGCAAAGAAGAGAAGAGGAATGAAAGGAGGAAAAATGTAGGTTGAAAAAGGAAATTCAAAAGAGAGACGAGGAAATTGAAGAAAAAGATGTAGAAATTGCCTCCTTGAAGTGTTGGAATCTGTGCCTTAATTCTTACTGACAAGAAACTCCTTGAAGGAAAAGTCGGTGTGACATCATGGATGTCTGGATGACTAACTGCTTTGAAGTTCTAAAATGTACATATCACCATGACAGGGTTCATGTCTTGCCAAAGAGACTATCGCTATGACTCTCTGAGTTCGGCATGATCTTTTGGCAATCGGAAGAACTCTGGGTGACAGTTGATCTCATCGG
Source organism: Sequoia sempervirens (assembly GCA_007258455.2). NCBI lineage: Eukaryota > Viridiplantae > Streptophyta > Pinopsida > Cupressales > Cupressaceae > Sequoia > Sequoia sempervirens. The sequence continues at coordinate 197,265 of VDFB02331505.1, read as the reverse complement.
TGTTACTCTTGGGTCGCGGGGAGATGTCTCGGCGAAAGTCTTGAGTCTTGCTGACAGATGTCTTCGGGCCAACTTTGGAAGCTTGATGAAACGTCACGGCGAAAGTCTCATGTCTTGCCAACAAAAGCTTTTGGTAAAGCGTAGTGAGCTTGAAGAGATATCACGGCGACAAACACAAGTCTTGGTGATCTACAGAATGTCTCGTCGATGTCGGGCTATCATATGGTTATCGGGATATCTCAATAGCTTCGTTATGATGTCCTAGCAACATTAAAATGTCTTGCTGATGATGGGATGTTTTTCGGTATAGGTCTTGCTGAATGGTAGTCGTCGGTATGACTGAGGGCTTCGGATGAAGTCCTGATAAGTCTCACCGACTCGTCAAAGGTTTCAATTAGCACAAGGAACTCAATAGAAGGTCTTATAGGTCTTGCTGAATGGTAGTCGTCGGTATGACTGAGGGCTTCGGTATGAAGTCCTGGCGAAGACGATAAGTCTCACCGACTCGTCAAAGGTTTCAATGTAGCACAAGGAACTCAATAGAAGGTCTTGGCGAAGACATAGTGTCTTGCTAATAGACTGTTTGCTCGCTGAGACTAGTGAATTCACTGTGTCTCGCCGATAAGGGAAATCCTTGCCGATAGGATCATATTGGACATCGTTGGTTTCGGTATAACCTGTTACAGTCGTTATAGCATCTTGCCGACTCGTGGAAGCTGTAGCGATGCCGATAGAGAAAATTTGTGGCATCGGGGAGACACTGTGAGTGTCTCACTGATATGCCAACAAAGTTGAATGCTCTTGACCAGTCTGACCATCCTATGTGGAGCATCGTGGGCCAATCACAGGAAGCTGTTTTAAAACATGACGACAGTAGATTTTATGCATCAGTTGCATTGCTGGAAAAACTACATGTAGGGAAAAATCAGGACTCGAATGGAAACTGTCTTTGGTTGGAAATGGCGGGTAAGAATGCACAGTTGGAAAATCAGAATGAGATTGTTTTAAAGCAGATCAATTCTGTTATGAAAAGTGTGATGAGTTTATTGAATTGCATGAGATATTTTCTGAGAGATTTTTGAATAGTGAATGGAGAAGCTACTGAGAAAAACACCAGAAAGTTGTCTTTCTGATTGTATGTAATTTTGTTATTGTAATACAAAGAGATACAACTTGGTGTGGTGGGTTTTTTCCCGAAAGGGTTTCCCACATAAATTCTGTTGTTTCAGTTGTCTTTGTGTTTTTGCTCTATTTCTGTTATTCCTTCATGTGTGTCTTAATTAGATTGTAATTTGAAAAATTAATAGCCCTGTATTGCATTCTCCCCTGTGGTTTGACGTTAGGAAAGTTGTTTCCGCACCTCTGCTTTCCTTACATGAAGAAGAAGGTGGATGGTATGGCAGCCTTGGTACCAAAAATTTTAGAGTGCAGGAGCCATCCAAGGGTCTATGCTTTACATTTGAAGGAGAAGTATATTTATTTTAAGCTGGCCATAATTGTTTTAGGTTTGAACCCTTCTATTGAAACCCCTGTTGAATTTTTCAATGCTTATCGGATTGCTTCCCCTGAAATGAAGAATTTGTTGTGTGAGTTTTATTTGCATAAATATGCTTGACTCAAGACCATGATTGGAACCCACTACTATATGTTGGAGATGTCCAATTAAGGGAATTTATGTCTTGGGTACAAAATGAGATTAGTTGGGGACAACAATATGGGGCTTATAAGTAATTGGAATCCAACATCCCTCTGCCCATTAGGGCTGAATCAAAGAATCCAAGGGATATTTTTAGGGAATGGCACATAATGCTTTTCAAACCTAGCTATGGTAATAGGATTTTACCTTGGATAGAAGTAGTTTATATTGAATATGAGGAAAAGGAAAAAGAAAAATAGGAAACTATGAAGGGATACCTCTCCCAAAGATGGAACAACCTAACTGATGATCTCAAATAGGTTGAGCCTCATTCCATCCAGAACTATGTTGCAACTCTTAAAAGAATTGACAAATATATTTACATTGGAAGGACAAAAGGGCGATTCTGGCTTCCCTTGAATTTTTAGCCACCCATCCTAATGTGGTATATATCAAACTTCAAGTTCTACCAATATGATATTTCTGTAGAGAAACAAAGATGGAGCAGATTGGACAGATTGGGAGGATTCTATTGGGATCCTGATTCACACACAACACACTCTAATGTGGGGCAATTGTCAGTTGCAAATTTTAGAGCATTGACCAAGCAGAAGAACAACCCTTCCCCTATTGGAGGACCAACAAGACCTTAGGTTGGGGGGAGTGATGAGCCTAGTTTATGGTCTAGTTTTGGGTAGAATTTATGGTTTATTTGCTAAAGATATCATGGAACTTGATGTTAAGTGCTGATACTTTTTATGATATTTCCTCAAAACTATTGACATTGGGCTTAATTTTATTTCTACAAACCTTTAATGATAATGGCATGTTTATGGACTATCTATATTAATTTTGCATGTGGTTAATGAATGTTCTTTAAGGTGGTTACAAATATGCAATTATTGTGCATACTAACATTGCCATGCAAATATAATTTGAGGATGCTAAATTGAGGAAGACACCGCTAGTTGGGTATGCACCATAACGTTGAACAAGGGAATTGTTCAAAGGTCAAAGGAAGACGACGACAAGAGATTCCCCACAAAAAATGAATGTAACTACCTTGTAGTGGTCTTTATTGATGTTGAGAAAACGTGTGTGTTACTGTAGTGCTAAATCTATGGTTGGACATGCATGTTTGACCGGATTCCATGCATGCGTAACTGCCGCCCCACTTTCTTTGTTTTCCCTAAATGGAATCCTCCTAGTTCATGGACTTGACTACCCTATTTAGTTGATAGTATAAATAAGGATCAGATGCTCCTTTTCTGAAGGTTGCACGATCTAATATTATACTTGCATTCTTAAATTTTTCAACAATATAGTTATGCTACTCTTTTGTACTCATGAATTCCAGTGAATAAAATGAAGTTTTGAGTTTGAGCATTTGAGTTCTCATTAGTTTTAGAGGATACTTATCCAAGGGGGTCCACTTGGTGATTAATCCTTTCTTTAGCTTAGTATTAGCTTAGTATTAATTTATGTTCAATAACTAGTTAAGAATCTGGCACTAACTATTCCTGCAACCACTAGAATTCCATTATGTGACTATTCCTGTAGCCAAAGTAGACATAGTAGTTTTCTATTTGTTATTTAGATTTTCCCCTCTATTATGCATTTCAACTTAGTATGGTTGTTGATTAATGATTAGCATTTATGTTATTCCTTTCCAAGCAATTTACTTTCAGCATCATGTCTTTCTTAGTTGTAGAATGAAAATGGCTACTTTGGATTCCTAGTGCACATACTGTGCTGGACCATTTCAAGTTCATGTCTCTGGGTTGACAAGTTAAAATGCACCTTCATGATGATTGAGATAGCTATTAAGGTTAGATGTCCAATATCTGAATCATGGTTGTAAAGCCCTAGTTGTCAAATCATTGTAGGAGGCTGATAGTTTGCTTCCAACTCTTCATCATCGCTATTCGGTTCTTCAATCTTCAAAGCCTTAAATTTAGTTTTTTTCTTCTCTTCTATCTTATTTTCTTTCGAGAAAATCCTTATCTCAAATGCTTGCAAAGTGCTGAACAACTCTTCTAGAGTGTACTTCTTAGGATCATACGTTTCTTCAATAACAAAGATGTTGTCGCTGTAACATTTTGGTAAGGTGATTAGGATCTTCTTGATTATATCTTCATCTAATAGTTTTCCTCCTTGATTTCTAACTTCATTTTCTACCAGTTCAACTCTTTGAAAGAAACTTGTAAATTCTTCACCATCTTCCATCTTCAGGTTCACAAATCTACACTTTGTCGCCAGCCTCTTTGTCAATTTCATCTTTTCATTTCCTTCATACACGTCTTCCAAATTCTTCTAGACTTCATATGTAGTATCCAGAGAATTAACCTTAACTCGCTCATTTTTAGATAAACCATTGCAAATCACATATTTTTCCTTCTCATTTTCTTCATAAGCAGAGATCTCATCTACAGAATTAACACCACCAGATGGAGGTGCATAGTTTGTCTCTATAGTCTTCTAGGTCTTGAAACCAAGAGAGATAATATATCCTATCATCTATCCCTTCCAATCATTGTAGTCAGTTCCATCGAACATATGGATTGCCAACTTGTGCACCATTGGATCTTCCTTAAGTGGTTAAGCTCTACACAAGGAACCAAAAGCTCTGATACCAATTGTTAAACAAGTATAGAACGACTGAGAGGGGGGTGAATCAGTTGTCACAAAAATTCAAACTTAAAACTTTATCACTGATCAATTCTTCAACCACACTATTTTGTTATCAAATATGAGCATGAAACATAAATAAAAGAAAGTAAATCAACACAATGAACACCAATTTTTTTCGTAGAAAACCCAATAAGGGAAAAACCACAGTGAGGGTTAACTCACAATATAAAGATTATAAAACTAAATACAAAGGCTCACTGCCCAAAAGAGGACTCATTGTCCAAATACAAAGGCTCACTACCTACAAAGGACTCACTGTCCAACATGGAGGCTCACTGCAATAGATACAAAAGAGAACAAAAAATCCACCACATCATTTAACACACCTTCAAAACTTTGAAAAAGAATTGCAGAAACCTTTAGCTCACTACCTTTAGGAATCTGACACAATAAAATCAACTGTCACAACTCACTCACATTCACACACTTATACTCTTATGATTTGTGGCTTACTTTCATCACTTCACATCACACTATCATCCAACTCTTCACAATTCAACTTTCTTTTATACCATTCTCAATCTTAGAAGCATTTACCAAGGTCGACCACAAATAACCCATTTCATAAATTCAAATTAGGTTCACAACTCAAAATTCCCGCGGTGGAAAGGAATAAGAATAGACCAATAAAATTATTTTTCAAGATCAAAATAACATTCTCGAATCAATCACACACTTCCTTAATTAATTTTTATTCTTCAAATGAAGTGTAAACACTAGGTCGGCCAAACCTAATGAAAACACAAATGAACAATGATACACATGCTTCCCAACATGAAGATGACACACAAACACCTCAACACGCTTCATTATTCATGAGACTTCATCTCAGATTTCTTCAGATACTTCTGCAACAAAACAATGTACTTCATACACTGAAAACCTTTCACCAGATCATCCGAACTATGCAAACCTGCACTGGAATATAGAAACATGACTTCCAAATTACCAAACTTCAAACTTCTTTACCAAAACACAGAAAACACCATCATAAAAAAAATACCAGATCCACAGGATTTGAAACAAAATAGCAGAGGAATGCAGAGAAAAAACATTTCTCCCAATCCATAGAAGATAAATTATGTCAGTAGAACACACATACTGGTGGACACAACTTACACATACCATCTCACCAAAAATTGAAACTCAGAATATATCACCATCATATCACTATTATGAAATCTTCAGAACCGCACAGGCATAGGACAAACACATGAGAAACACGAAGCACATACGGGAGAACAATATGAACAAATTCATCACTCTGACTTCTCTTCTTTATTAATTTTCTCAAAAGTACTTGGAAACTCATCAACAAAATACATCTAAAACCATATAAGAGAGCTCCATGTACTCACAACATCTCAACACCATCTCAACTATACATGTACAATCTGCAACATACTGAACAATGTTGACATCAATCACAACACCACAAGACTAGCCCATACTTGCAACACCTCTAACATCCCTAACTAATTGATTGGGACCAGTGATGCATCATACCAATTGATGTTTTTCCTACTAAAGAGGCATACATACACTTCATGGTCTAGAACATGATTGTCCATCAGGCTTCATCTTTGAGCTTGATCAAAGTACTTACTTTGGGGAAGATGAACACCCTAACTACAAAAGTGAGAAACAACAAAATAATCAAGGTTTTTCTAGTGAAAACATTTCTAAGGCACTTTTAGGCTCATCAAAAGTAAAAATAAAGGGTTTATCCTCTAATGAAAACCTTTTTGAGGCATTAGAAGATGGGAACATTCATCTTCCCCTTATGGGTACTCACTTATTAGAGAGATCCTCTATTTTGATCAAGGAGACTAGAGAAAGTAATCTGGGTACTGAAGTTTAACCAAAGATCACCTACGTAGCCAAATCTCTATTAGAGGATGAATATAAAGTGTTTTCTAGGCTACTTCAAAATGACCATCAAATTTTCTTGGTCTTACTCTGATATGCCTGGGTTGGATCCAACACTTGTGGTTCACCATTTAGATTTGTGTCTTGATGTAAAACCAATTAATAAAAGCTTTGCAAAATGCATCCGCAAGTGGCCTTACTCATCAAAGTGGCATTGGAAAAATTGTTAGCAACTAGTTTCATACGAACCATTGATTACTATGATTGGATCTCTAACATAGTTCCTGTCGCTAGGCCCACTGGGGGCATTCACATTTGTACAAACTTTAGGGACCTCAATAAAGATTGTCTTAAAGATAACTTCATGCTCTCTAATATTGAAATCCTTATGGATCTTATAGTGGGTCATGTCATGTTCTCTCTAATGGATGGATTTTTGGGGTATAATTGGATTTGCATTACAACCGAGGATCAACATAAGACAAAATTTACTACTCCTTGGGGTACTTTTTGCTATCAAGTCATGCCATTTGGTTTGAAGATCGTAGGAGAAATGTATCAATGAGCTATGAAAATCATATTTAATGATATTATTCATATTATTGTGGAGGGTTATGCTAATTATTTGTTAGGAAAATATAAGAGTAGGGAAGAACATCTTAGGATCCGAGAGAAAATTTTCAACTATTTGGAGCAATACCAACTATGTTTAAATCCCAAGAAATGTGTCCTTGGGGTTACATCAGGGAATCTTGTGTGTTTTATTGCATCTAGATGAGGCATATAAGTTGAACCTACGAAGGTTAAAGTGATCATGGACATGCCTCCACCCAAGAACTTAAAGAAGTTAAGGAGTCTGCAAGGCAAACTTCACTCTATCTAGCACTTCATAGCTCAACTTGTAGATAAATTTCAACCTTTCAATCATCTTCTCTATAAGGATATAGTCTTTAAATTGGATTCACCATGTCAATAGGGATTTGATAATATCAAAGAGTATCTTTCTAATCCTCCTATCCTCATGCCTCCCATAGCAAGAAAACCATTGTTTTACATTTCTATTACATATGTTACAATGGGGGAACTTTTAGCTCAACATGATGATAATGGGAAGGAAAGAGCCATTTATTATATCAACCACACACTTTTTGGACATGAAATAAAATAAAATCCAATAGAAAAAGCATGTCTTGTAGTTGTATTTAGTTCATAGAAGCTCAGACATTATATGCTTAGTCATCCTATCAAGCTCATTTCTAAAATGGATCCACTCAAATACCTATTATCCATAACATCATTAACTAGTTGAATGGCTAAGTGGGTCATGCTCTTAAGTGAGTTTGATATTGATTATGTGGATTGGAAAGAAATTAGAGGACAAGTCATTATAGACCAATTAGTTGATGCTCCTCTTGTGGATGCTAATCCCTTGGTTGTAGAGTTTCTTGATGATTCAATGTTTTTTGTTTTAGAGGACGAGCCTTGGAAGCTTTATTTTGACGAGTCATATACACAACATGGCATAGGTGCGAGAATCCTTTTTATCACCCCCAAGGTGACTTCATCCATAAGTCATTTAGGTTATCATTTCCATGCATGAATAACATTTTAGAATATGAAGCTTTAATCACTGGTTTGAGGATTGTTGTTCAATGGAATATCAACTGTTTGCACACCTATGGATATTCACAACTTATAATCAAACAAGTGAGTGATGAGTTTCAAACCAAGGATGAAAAAATTATCCCATATAAACATATGGTGGATGAATTCAAGAAATACTTTGGCTATATTCAGTTTGAGCAGGTACCTAGATTACAAAATAAGTTTGCATATGGTATGGATACTATTGGATCCCTTCTTGATATGCCTCAAGATCGTGTTGAATGTGAATTATTGGTTGAAAATATATTAATCCCAACATACAATCTCCCTAAAATAGAAATGGTGTGTAAAATTGTTGGTTCCCAATCCCCTCATGACATCTACACCTATCTTCATGACAATACCCTTCCACCCAATCTAACATGTAATCATTGTTGATCCTTTATCCAACACACATCATGATAAACCATCCTTGGAGACACTCTTTATTGTATGGGTATGATGGCTCTCTTTTACGGTGTTTAAATGATATAGAATTCAAATTAGCATTGAATGAGGTGCACAGTGGAATTTGCAGGGAACATAATAGTGGGATGGTCCTTGCAAAGAAGCTTCTTAGAACTGATTACTATTGGCCGACAATGGAACCTGATGCATGCGAGTTTGTTAAGAGGTGTGTCCCTTGCCAACAACACATATTTGATACATGCTCCTTCATAATACCTACAACTAATCACTTCACCATGGCCCTTTTCACAATGGTGTTTAGACTTAATAAAAAAGATTCCTCCTCCATCTTCCAATGGCCATTCATTCATAATCACCACTATTGAATACTTCACTAAGTAGGTGGAAGCAATTCGACTCTCCCTTATCATTGATACCCAGATTTCCAATTTCATCTTATATCATACCATCTTCTATTATGGTATTGCTTCCACTATCATAATCGATAATGGAAAGCCATTCAAGAACCAACATGTGAGACAGTTATGCGAACAACTCCATATCCAACATCATTGGTCCACTCCACTCCCTATTACCCCCAAGGTAATGACCAGGATGAGGCAACTAATAAAACTAATCAAAATCCTAAAGAAATTTGTCAATGAAACTGGTCGTGATTGGCACATTCATTTAAATCTCACCCTTTGGGATTACCACACCTTCATCTGCACTTCAACTAATGCTACTCCATATTCACTTGTTTATGGTGTTGAAGCCATCTTGATGATTGAATTTGAACTCCCATCACTTCACATTTCCTTGAAAAATTTAATCAATGATGAGGAGTGTTGTGTTGCACACCTAAGTCAATTGGAGTTTCTTGATGAACAATGCCTTAATGCTTATAATCACCTTCAAGCTTATCAACATCAACTAAAGAGAAGATATAATAAGAAATTTTGTCCTCACCAATTCTATATTGGTGATCTTGTGCTTAATGAGAATCAACGTACCCAGTAGGATCAAGAAAAGAAAGGTATGTTTGAGGAAAATTGGTTGGGTCCATATGTCATAACTACAAAATATGGTTAAGGGGCCTATCAATTAGCTACATCCAAAGGGAAACCCTTAGAAGAGCCTATAAACATCATCCATATCAATAATTTCTATGCATGAATCAATTGAGCTACCCCACCTTGTAAAATACAAAAAAATATAAAAGTACAAAAACACAAAATAATACAAAAAAATTAGAAAATTGTCAAAATAATAATAATAATAAAATATATTATCAATAGTAAAGAGAAATAAATCATCCTATGGTGAAAACCACCCTTGGTGGTGCCTTAGATAAGTATGATTGGTAAAAACTTAGAAATAGGCACCATTCATGGAGGGCTTAATCATTATCTACCTTGTGTCCTACAATCCTACATGTTTACACATCACCCTATACATCCGATACCTCCTATCTACACTATTCATGTTACATCTTTCATCCATTCCCATCCCATTACCTATTGCATAGTATATCTTGATTGAGAATTAGAATGATTAGATCTACTATCCCAAATTCTTGAGCTTCATCCATTTATTTTAGAATGTACCTACAAAATCCTAATTCGTCTCTATGATCCAATTCTTATCTTAATTGTGCTTTTTTTGGTCATTTTTATTTGTATATAGTGTACTTACAGTCGCTCTTGCATCTTCATCTAGGTCCCATAATTGTATATACTTATCATTAGGTCTCATCTTTGTGTCTATTGTGTCACCATGAGTCCCCCCTCTAATTGGTTCCTATAGAAAAATTCTCTATGATCCGTCTTAGGTATCCAATGTCATGTTGATCATAAAATATATCCCCATCCATCTTTGGTCTTCGTAGGATATATTGATCCTCACATCAGACCACATCAGTTCATCCACCAATCGTCCTCATGAAAAAGGATGAGATTTATTGTAGTTTATTGGTGCTTTTGCATTTTGTTTATCTTTTGAGCTTCCTACTATACCTACTTGAGGTCACCAAGATTCATCATATCATTGTGGGCTTTAAATGGTAGACATAGGGGAATATATTGGTTTTTCATGATCATGTTTTCATGGTTTTCCCTCATACCCACCAAGATCTTCTGAGGGCTTGTGTTACATTAGGGCAACCTCTTGTGTTTGTGGTTTTCCAACATTGACCCCACCAAATCCCTTTGTGACTTTGAGGGATGTTGGAATAACCTTCTTATTTGTTGTGTTAGTCCTATGCATGTGATACGACATCCCCTTGGTTCCTCATACCCTGCTATATAGTATCACATGCTATATCAAATTAAGTGCTCACTAAATGGCAGTGTAATGTATAACAATTAAATTTCTCAATTTTGGTCACTATCCTATCATTTTCCATCCTAACATCTATCATCTCCCTCTTATCATTTTATTTCTTAATCATCCGATTTTAGCTGCACAAGTGAATTCCCCCATCCATTTTCCCATCAGGTTGATTCAATTTTGACGGGTATATTACGATTCCACCTATTATTCATGTGCGATTCACATTTCTTTACTAGTGCATTATCATTTCACTATCATTTAAGCTGTTTAGAATAATATAGATTGATTATTATAAGAATATTTTCCATCTTTGCATCATCATTTCACTATCAATTAATTTTTTTAGAATAATATAGATTTGTTATTCTAAGCATCTTTTACATATTTGCATCATCATTGAACACAATAATTTAATTTGTTTAGAATAATATAGATTTTTTATTCTAAGCACCTTTTCTATCTTTGTATCATCATTTCATTTTCATTTAAGTTGTTTATAATAATATAGATTTTCTATTCTAAGCATCTTTTCCAAATTTATGCATCGTCATTTCATTTTCATTTAAGTTGTTTAGAATAATATATATTTGTTATTATAAGCATATTTTCCATCTTTGCATTATCATTTCATTTTCATTTAAGTTGTTTAGAATAATATACATTTGTTATTCTAAGCATCTTTTCCATGTTTTCATTTTCATTTAAGTTGCTTAAGATAATATATATTTGTTATTCTAAGAATCTTTTCCATCTTTACATTATCATTTCAGTTTCATTTAAGTTGCTTAAGATAATATAGATTTTTTATTTTAAGTATCTTTCTATCATTGCACTGTCATTTCATTTCCATTAAGTTGTTTAAAGTATTTAATTTTAAACATCTTACCATTAGATTCATTATCCAATAGATTGCATTCATTCATTTAGTCCAGTTACCATCCATTTCATTTGATTGTATTAGGTTCATTGCATTAGGTATGCATTCATTTCTATTTTATTATGCATTCATTACATGTCACAATAAATGTCACAAACATCCATAACATAATCAAAATCATCACATATAAGCATACATGCCCATCTTGCATCACACACGTTAGTCATCATATTTGCATCACATAAACATATATATCATGTTATATCTTGCATCACACATAGTATCATAATCATCATAATCATAATAATCCATACAACATCAAACATATATACATCACATGTGTATGAACATAAAATGTAAAACATAAACCATATCATACATCATAATCATAACTATCCATGTATCATACATAAATCTGTCAAAACATAAATGCATAAACATCATAAGTATCCATTATCATCTACATCATCATCATCATCCATCTCATATATCATGTCAAATCATAATAAAGTCCATCATAAATATCCATAATGTCCATGAAATAAAACATAAAAGTCCATGTACAAGTATATAAGGAATAACTGTCCATATACATATGCTACATCATGCATGCCATGAATAAATATAAGTACAACCAATGGATGAATCAAATTTTTTACATGGAATATATATATATATATATATCCATTGTATCCAAACCCGTGCCCTGTCAAAATTGGGAACTTGTACCCATCCATCCCCTTGACCACTGCATTGCTTCTAAATGCTAGCATGATTCTGAGACTAATCCACTAGGCCCTCCTCCTCCTCCCTCCTCCCATGCTGGTCCCATGGACCCACTCTTGTATGAGCTCCCCGATTTCCCCAATCTACTTTGCCTCACACTCTCTACCTTTTGTTGATGGTGTTTTCTGCACAACAACTCAGACAGAATGTAATATCCTATCTCTCTTGAAAGGTAAATCTCTATCAGCAAGCCTCAAGAGATAACCCCAAGGTCTCTAATGTCAGGTCTTGACAATGCATAAATAACTCAGTGATAAAATGTGAAAATGTTGGTAATCACAATGGGACCTTACTACAAGCAAAATACTGGATCGATTTTTATCAGATCTAACAATCTGATGATACTTTAATCCTAGATCTAACCCAATAATCAAAGAAAATAGCAAAAGGTAAGGGTGTCAAAGAGATTTCTAAATCTATTACTACTCCTAAGATTAACAATGAAAGTAACCAACACTCGAAATGGACCAATCCCTCAAACCTGATCTCTACTTGACCCAGATAAATCTGCAATCTTACAGAAAATCGTGCAATCTTCTGAGGTGTTAATATTTTCAAATCATGAACATTCATTCAACAAACCTATTGCAATTGAAATGAAAAAATCCTCACAATCAAACTAAGCACATTGAATATGAAGTCTAGGCTAACTTTGCAAAGCAACTAACAATCAATTGGTTGCGAAAAGTATGGACTGAAGGATTGCTGCAACATTCAAGTATCAAATCACAAACATTATTGAATCAAATCTAATCTAAATATTAATCTCCTCAAAGAAATTTTAAAGATGGAATAACAAGAACCATGCAAGACAAGAGAACCCAAGTATGGCACCAAATCACAATGTCATTACTTGCATTCGAATTATCCACTATAGCAACAATTATGGTTTTCTGTTAAAATATTTGCTTGAGAACAACTACTTGCTAACTTGCTCTACTCGCGTCTAACTACTCTACCCTATTCTACTTCTATCTTCTGACCCTTTTCTTTATTTCTAACTATCTAACTACTTACAAATGAGGCAAAATTCCAAATATATAGAATCCCCCCAGAAAACCCATCGGCCAAGCAAGAGCTTGCAGCATTAACTGGGTGCCACCAACCAGCCAAGAGAAAGTCAAAATGGAATGAAGGAATGCATTAAATGTGCGAACAACACCTAGGTCAGCTCGGGATTCCCAATGCAGCTCAGACCATTGCAGGGCACAATAATGGGGAAGCACAAATCCTGGAGTAGTTGGGCATTAACTACCCAACCCTTTGTCTCTATTCTGATCCGGCCCTTCATGAACTTTCAGGAATGTCCCATCCAAGTCAGCTACTGGTGGCAACAACAAAACCCTAAGTCAATTCTCAATGGACGCAATCTCTTCTCTTGACCGTTTGACCGACCTATCCCAATCCACCTTATACGTTAGGTATTTGTCAATAACTGCAAGGTAGGTGGTTGCATCATCCAACTGGTGCTTAGAGATAGAACCATCATCAAGTGGTGCGTAGACATCCTGCCACCAATTTCTCAACTATTCTAGATTGAAATATTTGGGCGCGATCTTCCTTCTTCGTGTCATAATTTCGAAGAAGGCAATGGAGCCATTATATACACCACCTAGGGTATCATCAATCTGCCTTCTTTGTTTATAAATCTTCTTCAACACCTTCTGCCTAATCTGCAGTGCCTCATACCACTCCCATGGTTTGACAGCTCTAGAGGAAGGAAGAATTCTATCACTTACCAACCTATCTCGGGTGTACTCCATGATAATTCTGGTTTTCTGTAGAAGGAGATCCGTGTCCTCCTTATCTTGTGCCAACACCGCCTTCAACCAATCAGTTGCCATGATAACATCCTTCCCAGTTGACAAAATCTCTTTAATAGCTTCATCACCCTTTATTTGCACTCCTTTCAGCCAATTCACGGTGGCAACAACAAAAGCTTTCATCTTTTCTAGCTCGGTGATGGTCTCTTGAGGCAAAGGATGCGCAGCAGAGATCAAAGGGTTAATGGATTGTAGGGGCTTCATTAATTCCTCCAAGCATTTCTTGAGATTCTCATTTTCTTTCTTCAACTCATGCTTGGTCCTTATTTCCTTTCTCAGCCTGCCCACAATGACTGCACTAGAGCCCTCATAATCTTCAATGTCCTGCTCGACCGATGTAGGTCCTAGATTGAAAGTCTAAATATTGTAATCCTTTCCAACCACACCATTCTGTTTTCATCAGGAGCAGGGGTGGCAATGTGAACAACTCTATCATGAGCTTCGTCCCTTTCAATCCTCGAGATCACTCTAGCCTTCTTCTTACCTTTAACTTTTCTAATTTTGGCTAGTAGTGCATCCCAATTTGGTGGACTGTCTTCCACAACAACTTGTTTTCTCTTTATCTCTTTGTCCAGCCAACCAAGGACAGTGGATTCCAATTGCACCTCACTTTGTTTCTCCTTCTGCTGATCTTTAGGTGTTTCCTCACCCACATCTTGTTTGTCAGAAGTCCCATCTGTCTTGCTTTCCTTCTCCTCGGCATGCTCTTCTTCTTGTTCAGGTGAGGGAACCTTCACTGTTTCCTCTTCTCATGGAGGGAATTCTTCAATTCTGACAGGGGAATCCACATATGCAATCGTAGGGGACTGCATTATTTTTTCAATTTCTACCTCTGCACTATGGAGATCACCTTCATGAAACTCCTCCCCCCCAATATCCGGATGATCCTCAACATCCTCTAACTCACTAGGCTTGCCTTGAGCTCCATGAGCGGAGGGAATATCATCATGTTGTTCCTCATGAGAAACTACCGGAGGGAGATTTGCCTCAGGCACACTGTCCCTGGGAGGAGTCCTAGACCTCCTTGTATACACCCTGGCCTTCTCCTTTGAACTTTCAACATTTATCACAGGTGGGGGAACTTCTTCCTCCCCAACCTTGGAGCTTGCCTTCTATGACAATTTTATGATTCTTCTCCTCTTGGGCACCGATACATCAACCTCAGGACCCTGATGTTCAGTCCCTTTCTGCTCAAATTTCCTAGTCCTTGTCCTTTGCTTAGCCTTTGGCTTTCTCTATTTTTCTGCTTCCTGGGGCTTTGTTTCTTGGACACCTTTAATTTTGATTCTGAATGGAGAATCCAACTTACCCTTGCCCTTAGGATCCTTCTCGGTAGATTCCTTAGAGGTGGAGTGGGGATCCAAATCTCCCATTAGAACATAGGTGCACTGCACACCATTATGGTCCAGCTCCCATAACTTATGCCTTAGCCACATCCTAGTAAATTTGATAACTTGATCCACTAGTTGCTTCAATTCTGTCTTTTCCTCCTCTAACCAATCCACATCACCAATTGGTCTATCTTTTATGGCCTCATAGGCATGATCCTAGATTAAGTTTCCATCATCTTCCAATTGATTGGGAATTGCCTTTACATTGTACAACCGAACTAACTCAGCTGAAAGCTGGGAGAATTTCTTCTTCCTGACCTCAAATTCATCACTGCAGTTGGCCCAGTAGTCCTCCAAATTCACCTTATGGCAGTACTCTTTGCTGGCCTTCTTCTGAGCTTCTCTTGTAATATCAAATTTGGACCTCTTGGAGTGGAAAGATAGACTAAGGGAACTCAATTCTTCCTCTGAAGCCTGGGCGGAAATAATAGAAGGACAAACCTCTCTAGTGCCAATCCTTAGGCAAAAATATTCACCAAATCCAGTCTTATGCTTGTCCTTCTTGACAATAGCATCAAAGTCACAAATCTTCCTAGTTACTTCCAACAAGATAATGTGATCAGTGGCATACCTTGGAAGTCTGTATGGGGCCCTTTGGCAGCCATCAATCCGAATATAGGAGAAAGTTGGGAACTGGATAAACCATGCCCCATATTTCTTGATGAGTTCCTTAGCCTGGTCTGAAATCCTAACATGCTTTGCCTCCTGAAGCATTTTGGTGATATACATGGTAAATGCATCATTTTCCCTCCTATAGTTTGAACCTCCCAAGTGCAACTGAGGGAAAACTTCATAAATAATATCCTATCTGAAAATTCCCTTTGTATCCAATCCTTTGTAGGGATGGAATCTTGCAAGTGCATAGACTAGATATGAAGTCATTGTGAAAGTCTTGGACTGCAACACATTGGATAACTGTTCATGGAGTACTCCACTAATGACCCCTACCCGATGGTAATTAATCTTCTCTTGCTCCATTTTTACAATCACGTGGCACATCCAATTTTCAAATGTACCAGCATTCTTCAATCCAACCACCCTGCTAAGAAGAGTGATGGCATCGTAGTACTCCTTGAACTTTATCCTGAATAGCTACTAGGGCAATTTGGAATAGTGTGACTTAGGCTTCTCCAGCCAAGAATTGATAAGTTGTTGTGACTTCACAGTCTGCTCGTTGTAGAACTCTTGAGATTCCATCATATTGAATGCCACCACATGAGACCTGTCTGGCATATCAAATGTTTGGGCAATGGAGACAGGGTTGAGATTTGCTACAACCCTCCCCTGAGGACCAATTATTCTTTGTGTGTCCTGATCATAGTGCCTGGCACACTCAAGGACTAGCTCATAACACTACACCGCAGAAGGGAAACCAGCTACATGGGACAAGCTTGATTCCATCATCCTTCTAGCCACCACAAGAGAATCCTTAGCCTCCATTCTTTCTTTGAATTCTTCATAATCCCATGATCCGACATTGGTATCAGTCACCTCTGACCAAACTGAAGTGATTTTTCTCTCATGGATCTTGCTCTTAATGTCCATTTTGATCCTCTCTGCATCAGACATTGAGGACCCAGCTGCTACCTTGCTAGATTCAGCCTACACTCAACATGAAATCATAATAAGAACCATAGGAAAGAGGATGTTAATTCAACAAAACATCGTTAGAATGAACTTCATACAATCAAGGTTTTATTAAATTTTGTATAAAATGACCACAACAAATTTTGGGTTTCAAGACCATCCATGGAATCTGAGCTAGAGAGGAATTTCAAGAAATTCCAGATCGATTGGATTCTAACAGAATAACTAGGAAACACCTACTTAACCATTAAATCTGATCATTTTTCATCAATAAACCATATGGGATATCATAAGATAGCATGAAATAATCATTAAATGCATCACAAATCATAAACAAATCCAATTATCTGATGTTCCTTCATATTTCATCAGATTTTAGGAAAATCCGTGAGGGACGGATTTTCGTGAAGAACGAGCTAGATTGCAGTCTTTGGAGAATCAGAGAGACACCAGATTTCAGAGAAATTTGAATCCGACAGAAATCCGTGAACAAGACAACACTATGAACCAATGTAGATTCTAGGAACGAAGGTTTCAGCAAGAATCAGTCATCTCGCAGAGAAGTCTTGGCAACTTCTGAGAGGTCACGCCGAAGGATGTCATCGCAAGAGTTTTCGCCAAGACTTGGTGGTTTCGGTGTAATGTCTCACCGACCGAGATATAGCAAATATATCGATATGACCAAAGGGTAGTCGGGGTAAGGTCCTGGCGAATCTTGTGTGTCTCACCGACTTTCGGGGTCCAAGTAAACACTTCGGCCAGACTAAAGTTTTTTCGATATGAGGTCTCAGCGAAGTTGCGATGTCTCAGTGATAGGTTTTTTGAATTCGGCCAGAGGTCTTGCCAACTGCGTGATGTCTTGCCGACAGAAGATCTGAGCCTGCAAAGAAAGGAAGGCCTCGCTAGGAAGTCCTAGTGATTGCTGGTAGTCTCACCGAAAGTGAAGGTGTCATAAAGAGTTGTGAGCTCGCCAAAAGGTCTCAGCGAAGGATGGATGTCTCACCGAAAGGAATGAATACCAGTATAACTAGTGAAGCCTGCTATGACCTCTTGCCAACTAGGGCTTGTATTGCCGATGGTGTATAGGAAATATATGTCGATGAGAGACCTTCTTTCGTGGTGAGGTCTCAGCGATCAAATATGAACTTAGGAAGGCTTCTTGGCAAAAATAGGGTGATCGATATGACATCTCCCCAACTTTGAAGGGTCACAATGAAGAAAATTTGGAGGGGATGGATAGTCACAATTTTACCCAAACACCAAATCGATCATGAATTTCAAAATGTTTAACTCAGGGCAAGTTAGGAATGGACCTTTCATAGATTTTCTTCACATTCTAGGTCAAATTAAAGACATAATCACTTGACATGGCACTGCCCTAGGTTTCCAACCCCATTCATCCACCATTAGCACACAGGAAAGCTCAAAATTTAGTTGTTTCAACTGCTAAACTATTACTAGGGTTTATTAATCACTCTTAGGCAAGATTCATCAAAATGCAGGTAGGTAAATGGGCTCAAGTCTCACCTGGGAGATGACAAATAACGCAATACTAAACAACCCTAGCATGAAATGATCAAATACGTAGGAATTCAAACCCCACAAGCTCCCATAACATCAACGTGCCATTCATAATTCTCAATCAAAGGCAGGGCAATAAAAACATACCATTATAACGTAGAAATCGGTCTGAAAAGTAGCAAATGTGAAGCCGAATGGTGTCCACAAAGAACAGGTGCAGGAATGCACAAGAAATTTCCACCAAATCAATCAATTCAAACCCAAACATCCCAAAATGAAGTCAATCAATTGCAAGAAAGCACAACTTAGCTCAAACGATAGCAACAATAAGCACGATGGCACAAAAGATCCCATAAACCAAGTTAAATACATCCTTCAAGGCACGCACGAAGCCATTAATGCAATTGATAGGACAGTCAGAAAACCCAAAAAGCTGACGACAAGGTGGAATCTAGGAAAATCTAGCCCACGCGGAAATCTGCGAAGACCAAGAATCCCCGAACCATGATGCACTGCTAGAATCCAAGCGGGATCCGAGAAAATCCAACTAGGGTGGAAAATCCTGAATCAGGGTAAAACCCGAACTTCATCTGGAACTTAGGATTTTCAATGAATAACATGGGGAAACACTTAGGAAACCAAAAATAAACTTTTAAGCACATGCCTAAACAAGACAACACCTCAAAATAAAGGGCCAAGACGCCAAAACCGAAGTGAAAGAGGGTCCCTACCTTCGGCAGGGCGTGTGTGCGAAAACTGCACAACACCTTTGAGAATGATGACTTGCTCTATCCAGGTGGCACATATGATAGGGGGTTTGGTAGTAATCTACCTCCCTGAGCACCTAAAACAAGGTATCCCTATCTCATCTTGTGCCTTAGGTTTGATCCCTCTCTCTATAGTATTTGCCCCTATCTTCCATAATCTACCCATCTTCCTCTCCCATACCTCCCGAGCTAATTGCATGTCATCCTTCTCAATTGTGATGATCACAAGATCCTCTTGTGTAGTGTCCAACTGAGCTCTGAGGCTATCTCACTCAACTTTCAGTGTCCATAATACCTTGTATCCCATGTACCTCCAATTGTAAACTATCTTGATTCATAGTGATAGTTCCCGCCTCCCCTTGTTGCTCATCAAGTTGGCTTTGTAAGCTATCTCAATTTGTAGTCCTAGTCTAGAGGTCATCCTCTACCTATTGCAACAATCTTCATAGTTGTGATATCCTATCCTCTACTGCTACTAATCTCCATACTACATCCTCCTCTCCTCCATGGCTGAGGAACCTCCTCATCCACCTCCATGTCGGTCCTCTTGCCATCATCCTCCTCATCTTTGCCTCCACTCTCCTCTCTCCTCACCACTCTCCTCATCCTCCTCATCCTCCTCATCTATCTCCTCTACCTCTTCCCCTTCCTCCTCATCCATCTCCTCTATATCCTCCTCTACTACCTTCTCTCCCTCGTGTTGGTCCACCATCCACCTCACTCTCTGTCCCTATCCTCCTAATAGAATCTATCACAGTATCCTCACTCCTACCATCTATCCTCATGGAGGCATAATCACCCCTAGCCTCCACCCTCGTCACCACTTGATAGACTTATCTGTGACTCTGGGGTCATCCAATTCCCCTCTCCAATCCCACCCAACCTCCTCTATTTGATCCCATAATGTAATCACCATCTGTGACATCACTTATCTCCCCTATACTCCTGTCTCTCATGTCACACGAGCATAACCACTCCTCAGGCTTTGAGATATCCTGCCAAATCTTGAAATGTCTTGTAACTCTATCTAGTTTGTACATCTCTATGATGTACTATTTTCTTCCAATTAGATCACACCTAGTGAACATGAAGCTCATGTATAATTTGTGCTCTTTGTCCCAGGCTTGAACATTAATCCCTCGATATGGCCTCTATGTTGGAAATATGTGCCTCAAATATTACAGGCTGAAACCTCCATGAGTGCCAAGTCAGTGTGATAGGTTCCATGTCTGGCCGACTAGCAGGTTTGCTTTATTCAGTTCTGACCAGGTTGTTGTGACCTTGTTATTGTCTTGTCGATTTGTACACTGAGAAGTCTATCACTATTACATAGTGTGTTTTTTGTGACCTTATAGCGCTCGGGAGTCCTCTAGCCGAAAGGCCATTCAATCGTGTATTGGCGAGACTCTTGGCAACTACGGGCTTCGGGATAGCTGAAGGTTCTCGCTAAGAAGTCTTAGCGAAGTGTTAATCTTTTGCCGACAGTGTATGTATTGAAGTATTCAGGGTAACTCTAATGATCCGGGAAGATGTCTTAGCGAACAGTGGAAGTCTTGCCGATGGGGACTCATCCAAGCATTCTTCAGAGTAACTCAAAGTGGTCTGAGAAACATCTCAGTGAACATTGAAGGTCTCACCGAAAGAAACACCTTTTGGAAGTCTTCGGTGTAGCTCTTAGCGAATGATGGTCATCGGTGGAACACGGTGGTTTCGATAAGAAGTCCTAGCGACTTCGACGAGTCTTGCCGATGTTGAAGAATCTTTGAGGTAACTTAAAGCTATCGGAGAAACCTCTTAGTGATGGCGAATGTCTTGCCAATAGCCGATGGCTATTGGGGTAGCTCTTGGTGATAGTTGGTCATCGGAGTAACATATGGAGATTGGTATGAAATCTTGGTGATAGGTGTGAGTCTTGCCGACTTCTCCTTGGTGCTCGGTAGGTATGGGGACTTTGGTATAACCTTTGATGTCTCGCTATGACCTCTTGGCGAAAGCGATAGGTTAGGGTGACTACGTGATGACTTGGTTTATATCTTGGAGCTCAATATAACATCTTGGTGACTACAAAGGCTCTTGGCGACATTGATATGAAGTATATGTGGCATCGGCGAGACACTATTAGTGTCTCACCGAGATGCCAGTGCATTACGAATTCTGTTGACCGTCTAACTGTCATACGTGGAATCTCATGGACGAATAGAGGAAGCCGAAAGTGAACCATTAGCAGTTGGTTCGTTGCGACAGTTTTGTGAGAAAGCTCAATAGTCAGAGAACACCATGGATATAGTTGGAAGTTGCAGATGCTTGGGGGTTGGATATCAGTTCGATCAATAGTGAAGTGTGAAGAATCAAAACTATATCAGTAAAGGATTTAAAATCTGTAAAGGCTATAACTTGGATGTTTTTGTTTGAAGAATGTTCATGATGAATGCTGCTGTATAATGACACCAGAAAGATAAGTCTGGAATTGTATGTAATTTTGATTACTGTAATACAAAGTGATTTCTCTTGGTGTGGTGGGTTTTTCTCCCGTAAGGGTTTTCCCACATATATCTGGTGTTCATGTGTGTTTGTCTAATACTCTATTTCTGTAATCTATTTCATAGTGCATCTCAACTTGACTGTAATTGAAAATTTAAAAGTACTTCTGCATTCTTTCCTAAGGTATTGACGTTAGGAGAATTATTTTCTGCATCTAATTTTCCTTACAAGTGGTATCAGAGCCTGGCTAGTTGTGTTATCCTTGGGGGTACATTGGGTTTTTTGTGTCAATACTGTTCAGTGGGAGTCTTGTAGAGATTGTTATTTCTGATTATAGGTTAAGATAGCTAGTACATCTGGAAAGTTTGAAATAGAGAAATTCAATGGCAGTAACTTTGAGTTGTGGAAACTCAAGATGGAGGATCTTCTTGTTGACCGTAATCTTTGGATTGCTGTGGATGGAGTGAAACCTACAGACATGAAGCAAGAAGATTGGGACCTTGCAGATAGGAAGTCTAAGGGGTTGATAAGGCTCTGTTTGGTAGACTTAGTACTTCTAAATGTACATGAAGAAAAGACTGCATCTTCCTTGTGGAAGAGACTGGCATCTATTTACCAGGGGAAGTCCTTGGTGAATAAACTATTCCTAAGGAAGAAACTATACTCTTTGAGAATGTAGGAAGGAGGGTCTGTAGTTGATCATTTGAATGCATTTAACATGTTGCTCACACAATTAACATCTGTTGGTGTAAAGACTGAAGAAGAGGATCGCTGTATGCTTCTATTGTGTTCTTTGCCAGACTCATGGGATCATCTGGTGATGGCGATTGGGAGTACAACATCCAATTTCAATATGGAAGATGTTGTTGCATCTTTGCTGTCAGAAGAGATGAGAAGGAAATATTCTAAGATGGCAAAGGAAGCTCTTGCTATCAGAGGAGGACCGAAGGAGAAAGGCAAGAAGGACAAGAAGTCCAAATCGAAATCAGAGGGGAGATCAAAGTCTCCTGGCAAGAAGTCCAAGGTGAAGTGCTGGAACTATGGGAAACTTGGTCATGTCTGAAGGGATTGTAAAGAGGAGAAAAAGAAGAAGAAGGGCTCTTCTGATAATGGTTCTTCTCATAGTGATGGTGACGCCTTCATTGCAGCCTTGGCAACTCAGGCATCCGATGATGTCTGGCTGATTGATTCTGGAGCATCGTTCCACATGACATCTCACAAAAAATGGTTCATAAAGTATGAAGAATATGATGGTGGAAAGGTGTATCTAGCAAGTGATTCAACTTTGGAGATTGTTGGATGTGGAAGAGTCAGGATACAATTCACTAATGGCAGAGTAAAGGGAATTAATAATGTTATGCACATACCAGGTTTGGCTCGAAATCTATTGATAAGTAGGAGGTATTTTTCCACAGCATGTCAAATTATGATATTGTCTGTAAGTATGGTAAATGATATTGGTGTACAAGTTACGTTCTCTGGAAGTGGCTGCAAGATGACTAGAGGTTCAATGGTGCTGGCTAGAGGTACTCGAATTGGTACCCTGTACAAGCTGGATGCACAGGCTGTTCAATGTAACAGTGTCTCTAGAAAGTCATTGAAAGCTGCTCGTGAAGGTAAAGAGGGAAATATCCCTAATTATGTAAACTCTACGGAAGTAAAACTTCCTGCAGAGAAGACTATGCTTTGGAATCATAGGTTAGGCCACATAAGAGAAAAAGGTTTAAAACCTTGAAGAACAAAAATCTTGTTGAGGGGCTTGAAGATTTTAATTTTGAATTTGAATTCTGTGAACACTGTATATATGGAAAGCAGCACCATGTTTCATTTTATGATAGTCATCATAAATCTTCTAGTTTGTTAGATTATATCCATTCAGATGTGTCTGGTCTAGTAGATGTTCCTTCTTTATCTAAATCAAGATACCATGTGTCATTCATTGATGATTATTCAAGAAGAGCATTTATACATTTTTTGAAAAGTAAATCAGAAGTGTTCAGTCAATTTAAGGAGTTTAAAAATCTTATTGAAAATCAGACTGGTAAAACAATAAAATGCTTAAGGACTGATAATGGCGGTGAATTCTGTTCTGATGAATTTGAAAGATACTGTAAAGACCATGGAATCAAAAGACACAAGACTACACCTTATACTCCATAACAGAATGGAGTTGCAAAAAGGTTCAATAGGACAGTGATGGAGAGAGCACGAAGTATGCTTAGTAGTGCTAGTTTGGAGAAGCTCTGGGCTGAAGCTACTGCTATTGCATGTTACTTGGTTAATTGGTCTCCAAACTCTGCTCTTGTTGATAAGACACCTTTGGAAGTGTGGTCTGGTAAGAAGCCCTCTCTTAGACATATTCGAGTCTTTGGCTATGAGGCATATGCACATGTGCCTGGATGTAAAAAGATCTAAGTTGGAGAACAAGGTTGTCAAGTGTATTTTTATTGGCTATAGTGCTAACATTAAAGGATACAAGCTTTGGAATCCTGTTACAGAGAAGGTTGTATACAATAGAGGTGTAATATTTCATGAGCTGAAACCTTCCACCTTGGATCTGTAGTCAGAGACAAAGTCAGAAAATAGTAAGGATGTAGCAGTAATTCCTCCTACACCAGAGAAAGAGGAATTGGAAATTCAAAATGTACCTGAAACTGAGGAGAGCTTGAGCAGTTATGAAAGTTCTAAAAAGAAGAACCTTAGCCTCAGCAAGTGAGGAGGTCAACCCGAGAAAGGAAACAACCAAATAGGTATGGGTTCTCATTAATTGATTCTACTTGTGCCTATGCTTTAATTTCTAGCACTGATGAGCCTAGGACTGTAAATGAGGCAATTAAAATGTCTGATTCAGATTCTTGGTTGGAAGCCATGGAAGAAGAGATGGCATCTTTAGATAAGAATGAAACCTAGAGTCTGGTGCCCTTGCCTAAAGGCAGAAAGGCTATGGGCTGCAAATGGGTATTTAAGAAAAAGATTGGTTTGGATGGCAGTGTAGAAAAATATAAGGCAAGACTGGTTGCAAAGGGTATTTGAATTAAAAGTCCATTAGATTTCTATTGTCGCTTGTATGACTTAGAGGTTGAACAAATGGATGTGAAGACAACATTTCTTCATGGAGATCTTGAAGAAGAAATCTATATGTCCCAGCCTGAGCACTTTGTTGAGAAAGGTAAAGAAAAACTGGTATGCAAATTAAAGAAGTCTTTGTATGGGTTAAAGCAGTCACCTAGAATGTGGTGCTAGAAATTTGATACTTATGTATTATCTTTAGGCTTTGTGAGATCAAAATCTGATCACTGTGTATACTATAAAGCTGAAAGTGATCAAGTGCTTGTTATTTCTCTTTATGTTGATGATATGCTATTCATAGGAAATAGCAAGCTAATGATTTCTGATCTTAAGTCTTAGTTGTCTGCTAAGTTTGAAATGAAGGATCTTGGTGTAGTAAGATATATTTTGGGGATGGAGATATCCAGGGACAGGAAGAATAGAAAGCTTTGGCTCAGTCAGAGTAAGTATATAAGGACTATTCTAGAGAGATTTTGTATGAATGATTGCAAAAAATTAGTTGTTCCAGTCGTGCAGGGAACGAAGCTATTTGTTGAGGACTGTCCAAAATCTCCTACTGAGATGGAGGACATGACCAGTGTGCCCTATGCTAGTGCTGTAGGCAGTCTTATGTATGCAATGGTCTGTACAAGACCATACATTGCCCAAGCAGTGGGAGTACTTAGTCGATTTATGGCTAATCCAGGTAGAATACATTGGGATGCTGTGAAGAGAGTATTTAGATATTTGAAGGGAACTTTAGATTTTGCATTGTGTTACCATGGGAATTCAGTTGAAACACAGAGGACTCTTAGCATTCATGGATATGTAGATTCTGATTGGGCAGGGGACATTGACAGCAGGAGATCCACTAGTGGATACGTTTTTATGTTGAATGGTGGTGCAGTGAGTTGGATGAGCAAGCGACAAGCTGTAGTCACTTTGTCCACTATAAAGGTTGAATATATGGAAGCTACTCATGCTTGTAAAGAAGTTGTATGGTTGTAATTTTTGTGTTCTAATATTGGTTTTGATGTAGGGGAAATAATAATCTTATGTGACAATCAAAGTGCCATTTGTCTGGCAAAGAACCCAACTTTCCATGCCAGAACGAAACATATTGATGTACAATATCATTTTGTATGAGATATGGTTGAAGATGGAAAGGTCAGTTTGGAAAAGGTTGATACTCTAGAGAATGTTGCAGATGCATTGACAAAGCCGGTGAGCATAGACAAGTTTAGGTGGTGTGCCAGTTCAATGGACCTTAGTGCCCATGATTTTTAGTAAGTATTAATTATGCTCTGGAGGTGCCTGTATGATCTTCGTCAAGTGGGAGATTGTTGGAAATATGTGCCTCAAACATTACAGGCTGAAACCTCCATGAGTGCCAAGTCAGTGTGACAGGTTCCATGTCTGGCCGACTAGCAGGTTTGCTTTATTCAGTTCTGACCAGGTCGCTGTGACCTTGTTACTGTCTTGCCGATTTGTACACTAAGAAGTCTATCGCTATTACATAGTGTGTTCGTTGTGACCTTATAGTGCTTGGGAGTCCTCTGGCTGAAATTCCATTCAATCGTGTATCGGCGAGACTCTTGGCGACTATGGGCTTTGGGATAACTGAAGGTTCTCGCTAAGAAGTCTCAGCGAAGTGTTAATCTTTTGCCGAAAGTGTATGTATTGAAGTCTTTGGGGTAACTCTAATGATCCGGGAAGATGTCTTAGCGAACAATGGAAGTCTTGTTGACAGGGACTCATCCAAGCATTCTTCAAAGTAACTCAAAGTGGTCGGAGAAACGTCTCAGCGAACATTGAAGGTCTCACCGAAATAAACACCTTTTGGAAGTCTTCGGTGTAGCTCTTGGAGAATGATGGTCATCGGTGGAACACGGTGGTTTCGATAAGAAGTCCTAGTGACTTCGACGAGTCTTGCCGATGTTGAAGAATCTTTGAGGTAACTTAAAGCTATCGAAGAAACCTCTTAGCGATGGTGAATGTCTTGCCGATAGCCGATGGTTACCAGGGTAGCTCTTGGCGACAGTTGGTCATCAGAGTAACATATGGAGATCGGTATGAACTCTTGGCGATAGGTGTGAGTCTTGCCAACTTCTCCTTGGTGCTCGGTAGGTATGGGGACTTCGGTATAACCTTTGATGTCTCGCTATGACCTCCTGGAGAAAGCGATAGGTTAGGGCGACTACGTGATGACTCGGTGTATATCTTGGAGCTCGATATAACATCTTGGTGACTACAAAGGCTCTTGGCGACATTGATATGAAGTATATGTGGCATCGGCGAGACACTGTTAGTGTCTCACCGAGATGCCAGTGCATTATGAATTCTGTTGACCATTTGACTGTCATACGTGGAATCTCATGGATGAATAGAGGAAGCTGAAAGTGAACCGTTAGCAGTTGGTTCCTTGCGATAGTTCTGTGAGAAAGCTCAACAGTCAGGGAACACCATGGATATAGTTGGAAGTTGCAAATGCTTGGGGGTTGGATAGCAGTTCGATCAATAGTGAAGTGTGAAGAATCAAAACTGTATCAGTAAAGGATTTAAAATCTGTAAAGGCTATAACTTGGATGTTTTTGTTCGAAGAATGTTCATGATGAATGCTGCTGTATAATGACACCAGAAAGATAAGTCTGGAATTGTATGTAATTTTGATCACTATAATACAAAGTGATTTCTCTTGGTGTGGTGGGTTTTTCTCCTGTAAGGGTTTTCCCATGTATATCTGGTGTTCATGTGTGTTTGTCTAATACTCTATTTCTGTAATCTATTTCATAGTGCATCTCAACTTGATTGCAATTGAAAATTTAAAAGTACTTCTGCATTCTTTCTTGAGGTATTGACGTTAGGAGAATTGTTTTCCGCATCTAATTTTCCTTACACTCTATACTATATTTGCCTCCTATAAATCATCCATCAGTTGCCTCCATGGAGCCAAGCTCCTAACCACCTCATAATGTAAGACACCACCCCATCTGAACATAACTAGCTCATCTACCCATCTCTTGATCTAATCATCCACCACCAGCCTGGTCACTTGAATGTGCTCCTAGGTCCACACCTGTAGGAGCGTCACATGGGTGAGGCTAATACCCTCTCGATAATAGATCACATGCATATCCTTGGATAATTATTCTTGTAGGCACGCCCCATGCATATTTGGTCGATCACTCGACCATGATCAATACCACATCTACTAGGGTTAAGCTAAAAAATCTCTCACTCATGTTTGGCATAGGATCCTGCTCATTACACTGCATAAGTATAATGCTATCTGATGCACCATCCCCATGTATCCATCTACATCCAACATTTTCCCTCTATATGGGAGATCAATCCTCTCAAATAGTTCTTGTAGCAATTGCGACACGTATGTTGAGCACCCCTCTACCATCTCCCTCTAGATGGTAAATCACATGATCCTCGAAAAATCCTCCAGTGTCATAGTCATCTCCCCCATGGGAAGGAGGAAATTACAAGTCTCTGAACTCCACCTCTTGATTAGTGGGGTCAACATGAGCCTGTATGCACTCAGAGTCAACATCATTGGTAGGTATGATAGTCCAATATCATCCAATATCACCCACTCATCCATGTCAAACCATCATGTCAACTGTAGAACTACAAATCATCTCTACCACATCTAAATAGTATCTATCCTATGTATCCATCGAATCATCATGTCAGATCTTTTTCATCTTGTTTTCCTCTATCTTTTCTTTACCCCATTTTCTCACGAGTTTGCATTTTTGGCATATCCGCCTGTCCCTAGAGTGGATTCACCCTTCAACGTATCTTCCTTTTTCCTTACGCGTTTACCCCTATGTGTTTTGTGTAGTTTCTTGTCCCCTAGTAGATCCACCTATCCATTGGGTTCACCCATTCCCTTTTGCATTTTCCCCTTCCCATTCACATTCATCCCTATATATTCAAGAGCGAAACTACCTATCCCTAAGTGAAATCTCCCTATATATTCAAGAACGAAACTACCTATCCCTAAGTGCAATCTCCCCTACGGGAATTGTGCATTCACCCATCCCTAGGTAGATCTACCTATGACATGAATTTTCCCATCACTGAGCATATCCGCTTATCGTGGATACGCCCATCCGTTTATGGGTCTACATGTCTAAAGGCACAACCACCCCTCCCCTAACCCATTCACCCATTGGTGGATAGGCCTATCCTAAATGCATCCACCTATGCTCTTGATGGGTGGATCCACTATATCCCGACAAGAAGATCCACACCATTGTTGACTTTGAATCAACATAAATGCACAAAACCAAAATTATGAAGACAAGTTTTGGATTGGACTTGCTTGGGATGCTCTCCTCTTTTATACTACACTTGAACCACATCCACTCGGTGTGGGACACTCCTATCACGTGGCATTTTACTCTCATCACTCTCTATTTTCTCTCAGATGATTTGGGTAAAATGAATAGTAAATTACCCTATTTACTATTTATAGCCCCCTAAAAAACCCTATTTTCTTCTTTTCACTCCTATTTGCACCCGTAACTCCTTTTTCCTTTATTCCTCCACCATTCTTCATCATTTTTTGTTGCATTCTTGCTGGTACTCTCCTTTTTCCTCCATCAGGATGTTGATTGAGATCCCATTTCATGTCCGCCCTCTCAAAGAGGCATCATTCTACCATATTTCATATTTTTCTTCATTCCATCTCTTCCTCCATGTCAGGGCATCTTCTCACTTGTTTTCTTCTATCAAGTCACCTATATTTCATTTTTCTTCGAAACATCATTATTTTAACAATATTTCAAAGAGGGGAAAAATGTAGACACCTAAATTTGGCCATTTCCATTTGGTTAAATTTATCCTTTATTTCATCTATTTCATCATTCTATCTACATTAATTAAATAATATTATTATTATTTAATTAATATTCATCATTTCCCTAAAGTCCTCTAAGGTATTTATTTAATTAATTGATTACTTTATTCCTTTTACCCCCTTCTCTAAATTAAATAAATAGACCAATTTATTAAATTTAGTCATTAGCCCACATAAATTAAAATTAATTATTAATTCATCTTTTTTCTCTCTCTAAATGTCACATCCTCCATAATCCATTCCTAATCCCATTTAACTTGCCTAATATTTTATTAGGGATGTGCACACTCCTAATCCATGATTAGGAGGTGTCACATCCTCCATAATTTGCAAGTTGTTCTTAATCCCCCTCCATTAGCCTAATCACCTCACTTGCACAACCTAAATCCTTGATTAATTAAGCCTAATCTAGTCCTAATGCCATTTACGACATATCCCTAAGTCAACCCTCATTAAAATATTTCTCCTTTTGGAGAATCTATCCCCATCCCCCAAGGAATTTTTGATTCCTTTTTATCTCTCCAACAACTCCCCATGGAATTTTAAATTCCATTTTATTGTCCCAAGGTCTCTAGAGGAATTTTTAATTCCTCTCTAATACCTATGGGGATTTTGAAGGGAATTTCAAATTCCCTCTTATCACATCCTTCCCATGATTTGGGAGGATGGGACAAGAAACCCATTTTCCAACTCACCTCAGGTACATCCATATCATCATCCACCTCATCATCTCATTCTCTCATGTGATGAAAAGTGTCATCACCTTGTGGGTTGAGATGTCTCAAGGTATCTCAACCCTTGATATCCTTTTGCCTTTCAATCTTGATCATTCATTCATCTCCCCTCTTGCTAATAACTAAAACACTTAGTCATTTTTGCATTCAACCATTCTCAAGCACTCAAGCTCTCAATCTCACACAATATCCATTACATCCATAACTATTTTCATGCCATTTGTGACCAAAATCAAGAAACAACAAGGTGTTATGTTGTTGGAATCATGAAAGGAGCACACATTGCATTAAATCTTTTGGGAAAACACAATATCAAGCTCAACGTGGGTATTATTTTGTGGGTTTATTTGCAAGTTTTAATTTCTTCCAAGTCCTTATCTTGAGTGTTTGTTGTGTTCTTGCTTCTTTTTTTTTTAGTATTTCCTTGTATTTTAGTTAGATTAAAAATACTACACAGAGAAAAAATAGTTAAAATGATAAATTAATTAAATAATTAGAAACATATTCAATTAATAGAGGAAAAATGATGAATTAGAGGGAAAATGATGAAAATGATAAAAAATGGTAAAAATGGTGAAAATGGTGAAAAATGATGAGAATGATGAGAAACAAGGAAAATGATGATGAAAATGAAAATAATGAATGTGTGATATGTTTAGAATTTTTTAGATGTTTACATTTTTCTCCTCTTAGAGACAATGTAGCCCTAGCAGACCAAGGAATGATGGGTGGATGCTAGGTTGCCCCTTGAGAGGTTGGCCAAAAAATATATTTTTTGGGTCGATCTTGTGACAGGATAGGTATGGTGAAGAAGAGGAGGAAAAAAATAGGTCTCAAGAGATCAAGAAATTGATCAAGAGAGATGGAGAAGATGGAAAATGAGATGAAGGGGGGTGGGGGGATGAAATCCTAGGGTTTTGGAGACCATATATATGCATTTGGATTCATTTATAGTTTATTTATACCCATTGAGTTTAGATATTTGAGAGCTCAAAGTATTCTACCATTCCAGAGAGTTTATCATGATGGCTCACCTTGTCCATGCCCACATTGCTCAGATGCAGTTCATCAATTTCAGTGGCCTACAAGAGTAGACCCCTCGGTATGTACCTAACCCTTGCATTTGTACATGTAGTTCTGAATGCCAGTTAAAGGTATGCTCATACATGCGTTGAGTTAGACTTGACACAATAATTTTGCATAAGAGAGCATCTTTAGAAATTTTAGTTTGATTTTGACTATTGTACTACAATGCATTTGTGAAAACACTCACTTCTAAAAAGGTAAAGTAACACTTTTGAAAAAGTGTCTTCTTTTCGTTTGTTTTAAATTATGCTTTTGTATAAAAGATCACTTTTGTTTTAGGGCTTGATAGACTTAGGTTTTTTATCCAAATTTTTGATAAATTGATAATGTGAGCACTATACTGACAGGTGATACTTGATTGTATTCTATTGTGGGAGCAACAACCTCAGGTACTGGACCAAATGGCTCACTTTATTAAGATGGAGGTAGAGTTCTTGGGAGTTGTCAACCTTTACTACATCACGTATATGTTGGAGATTAGAGTTCACCGAGAATTTATGACAACACTCATAAAGAGGTGGCATTTAGAGATCTCATCCTTCATGCTCCCTACAAGAGAAGCTACCATTACATTGGAGGATGTTTGACACATACTACGAGTACCCATCTATGGAGAGAGAGTCATTTATGAGCTAGATTATGGTGTGGAGGCACTTGAGAGGGTATTGGGTGACGATGATCTAGAAATTGATGGACAGATCAATCTATGATAGTATGTTAGATTGATTGATGAAATAGTTATAGTTATAGTAAGCCTCATATACAGGAAAATCATGCTCGACAGGAGATTGAGGGGCTTCTCAATCGATTGGAGTGGAGCTCTGGAGTACATTATTGTTGTACCCCTAGCACACATGCCCCGTTTGGAACGGGGACCCTCTGTTTCTTTGCCTTGTCAGGTCATTTTGTCGCCACCTTGTTTTGGTGTCCTAGATGGTAAGTCTATCTCCAAAGTCTCATCTTAGGTTGACCATGCCTCATCCCCGCAAAATTTTCTAAGTCATGGGCCTTCACGAAGTTCCTTTGGAAATTTTCCTTTGCCAATGTCCCTGACATCTTCCGAGCCTGACCCCTCGAGTTTCCCATCGCGGGTTTCCCTTTGGTGCTTTCCATCCCAAATGACCAAATGACTCCATCTTTCTGCACCTTGGGTTCTGGTTAGTTGTTTGTCATGTCTCAAATGCCTTTGGTGACTAAGTTTAAATTTCATTGCTTTGAGACCCTCCAGACCTGGTCTTTCAGAATGCTCCTACTAGACTTCTATACTTCTTTCATCATCTCTGAAGACCATCTTCTAAGAGCCTCTTGGGACCTGGGACCCGAGACCTAGGACCCAGGACTTCAACCGCCATCCTCACAAAGTTATGTTGCAAAAAGGCCATCCTTCATGAGCCCCAAGCTCGGTTAGTCGGACTTCTCTGCCCGGGAAGTTGTTGTAAGTTCTCCGTCGTTCGACGGCCACCATCTCACATCCCTCTAGACTTCGGGTTTCGGACCTCCTGCCGACATCTTGGAATTTGAATTCACCAACCCTCTCATCCTCCATACGGGTATTTATGGGATGCATTAAATGAGTCTTGGGGTATAAATAGTAAGCTCGACCTGTCATTTTCACAATGTTAGGTTAGCTAGAAGAGAGTTCAGAGCTGTCAGAGAAGCTCAACCCTTCACCATTCATCGCCACCACGCCCATTGTTTGCATTAGCCGATTCTCCAAAGATTCAATGATCTTCACCACTAGGTTCTTCAGGTATGCTTTCCGGCCGCCCTCCCACATGAATTTTTTTTATGATTTCATGCTAAATAATGGATCAGTGGGGGGAAATGTGCATCCTTTAGTTAGAGAAAATGAACATCTAAAAAACCCATGTCTTAAAATTGCAAGGAACCCTTCAAAATTGCCTTAAAAAAATGAATCTGAGACTTTACCGTTGCGGTGCCATTCTTCTCATAGAGTGACTGCACCTTCCAGGACCGAGCCTTCCCATAGCCATTAAAACTTGAAAACTTAAGACTTCAAACTGATGGAAAAATCTTCCTCTGGACCCAAGACACCGGATTTCCCTACCCAATTCACCGTCAAGACTTACAAAAATGAACTATGTTGCTTTCAAGCTTCCTAGCCCCATACTCATGGGATTCTATCCCTAGGATGTTTCGAGTCCTTCTCTGCTTCAAACAACATATCCGCTTCGTCTGCCCACACCAGAGTCCCGTCGTGATCTTCATTGACCGAGTTAAGTGAACAAAGTGCCACATCCATGGCATCCTCCAGACCCTGGACTGTGAAGTTCCGTTTGTGGAATTCCACGTTGACATCGCCATTCCAAACGACCAAATGACCTCTTCCTTCCACCTTCCAGGTCCCGCGCATTCCAATTTTTTTTAACACAAAAAACCAAAAACTTAAGGGCCAACTTCTGCAGGACCTCCTCCTTCAAGTTTCCGCCGTCAGGATGCTGTCCCGTCGCGACCGTCTTAAAAGGAAAAATGAACCTCTCTTTCTGAATCCTGGGTCCCAGTGTCCCAATCACCCAAGAAACTAATGAAGAAAACATAAAGGACAAACATGACGCTGGGTACAGTCTACTGGGTCATTCCCATTGGGTTTTCATTCAACATCCGTCGTTCCAAACGGCCATCGCCCAACATCCTCCTGACTCTTGAGACTCGAGCACTTAAAACATTAAGATGGTAGGTCAACTGCCTTTCTACCTCGCAGGTCTTGGACTCCATAACTTCATCCTCAAAATTTCATTTCCTCCTGGCCATTTCAAATGATGAACTCTAGACAACTTTCCTGCCTTGAACCTCTGGGTGCTCCAAATATGATTCAAACAACCTCCAATCTGGAAATGAGCCTTGACCCACATGCTCAAGTTGAGCTCTCCTTGGCATATGGATTCATGCCAAAAGGTAAATATGGAAGAGTTTAATTCAAATTTTAAAAGTGGGGCCTACATTTGAATCCGTACCCAAATTGTCTATAGCTGGAAGGAGTTTCTAGAAGACATGTGAAGTTGATTTCATCATCCAATTAGAATTTTCATTAATGACAAGCTGGAATAATATTGTTTTCTCATTGTTCCATGATGTAACTATTTTTATGTAATTGGATGATGATGTACCATAAGGTCCCAAATTAAATGTAACAGCTTAATATTTCTAGAAGTGCAATTGTAGCCATTGGATGAATTAAATCCTGGCCACTGATTCAAAATGTAATTTTATATAAAAGGCCAGTGCCTTCTCATTTGTAAAAGGGGGGAGACTAGGTTAGAAGAGCTGATTATAAGCCAAAATTAGCTAAGTTAGGAGTTAGATTCTACAAGATAGTAGCTGTAGGAGAGGAAAGAGACTGGAAATTGTTATGTAATGCTGGAGAAGTTAATGCAATTGGATTGTTGATTTGGAAAGCTTTGTGTTACACTTTGACAGTTTATGGTTTCTTGTTCTTGATTCTCAGATGTTAGATGTTATATTTTAGTTCTTTTGCAATAATGGTAAAATGTTAATGATGTTGATCGATCTTCGGTCCATATTTTTGGCAATTTTCTAATTGTAATTTGCCGTGTAAAGTTAGTTTGGGCCTTATTTTGTGCTAAGTTCAACTGTGGATGCTTGTTTACATTGCACTAGTTATTGGGTATGTGGATGAATATTCATAGTTTGAAAATCTTCAGTTTCCTTAGAAGATTGCACCATTTTTGTAGAGTTGTGGGCTTATCCTTGATCAAACAGATATTGGTTTTATTGGAGATATTTCCATTTGCAACATTCATCATTATTGTGATTGATCTTAGGAGCTAGTTTAGAGTTGAATCTTTCTTAACCCTTATCTATTTTGCTATTTATTTTGAATCTAGGTTAGTTTTAGGAATGAAAACATCACCATATTGTTGCATCTGATGAAAGTACACTTCCAACATTGCTCATTTGTAAGGCCCCTTGTGATTACCAACATTTTCACATTATCACTGAGTTGTTTATGCATTGTCAAGACCTGGCATTAGAGACCTTGGGATTATCTCTTGAGGCTTGCTGATAGAGATTTACCTTTCAAGAGAGATAAGATACTTGTATCTTTTCTGGGTTGTTGCTATGCAGAAAACACCATCAACAGACATGATTGGGAAATTACTATCCCTTTTCTTGTCAAGAAGAATTCGAACCCTAGGAAGAATTTGTTGTTGAAGTACTCTTGGTGTAATGCAACCCTTCAACCAAATTCACTCAAATGCCTCAGAGTACAGAGATGCTGGTAGAATGAGATGATAAATCAGATGAAGACGACAACTTGGGACTACTTAATGGTTTCCAAGAATTCATGGAAAAGTGCGCAAAGGATCAACTTAGCCTGGGTGCCTGAATGAATGTCCAGGATCTCTTATTGCCAAATTGGTGCAAAATTCACAATTCTGCCCACTCTGAGTTTGAATGTTGCATGTGTCAAATGGTAGTGGAACATGTCAACGGATTAGTTGCTCCCTCAGGAGAATTGCCAAAGGAAATTCCAAAAAAATTACTTCTTGTCAATTATGCTAAGTCAACACACTTTTTAAAGGATACAGAGGCAACTGTCCAGCCAAGGGATAATGAAGGCCTAGTTGGACCCAGTTTCAAGGAGCTTTCCAAGTTTTAGATGCTGTGATTAGATGAATCCAAGATGAAACAGGGTGCTGGTGCTAGATTCGAGCTCATCAACCCAACGGGTAAAACCTTTCTTTCTGCCCATAGGTTACAATTTTATTGCACCAATAACATAACGAAGTATGAAGCCTTAGTGCATGGTCTTCTTATGGCCCTCAAGAAAAATGTCAAAATGCTGCAAGTTTTTGGAGACTCTGAGTTGGTGGTAAAACAAGTTAGGAAATTGTATTCCTGTCATGACCGAAGGATTGCTAATTACATACATAGGGTTTGGGATCTCTTGGAAGGTTTAGATGCTTTTAACATTTAGCTAATCCATCATTCTTAGAATCATACAGCTGATGCTTTGGATCAAGTAGCCAACACGCTACAACCATCATCTCTTCCTGGCCTTAAATGCTTCATGGTTGAGTTGACATCTGCTCCATCCATTCTGGATAATGTCACTCACTTCTAGGTTTTCAATGATGATAAACACATCCTCAATTTCATCATGAGCTCTGATGTCTTTGCCACCCAAATAATAGATGAAGCTGATCAAGAAGAAGCCAAACTAGACATAGAAGGGGTTATCAACCTCAAGACTAACACAATTCCCAGGGGCATGGTTCAGATGTAACACATATTTGACTTAGACCAGATTAGAGATCAAGATCAACAAACTAATAAAGAATCCATCAACAATCAGTGTGATGTTCATAACCTTGGGACAACTGAGGAAATCAAAAATATTTGTATTGGCAAAGTATGCACTGCTGAAGAAAAGAAAGGGATCATCGATGCTCTTTAGAAATATAGTGATGTGGTCGCATGGAGCTATGAAGATCTAAAGAATTATGACACCTCCATCATAACACACACTATTCCCCTCAAGCTCGAGGAAAAACCCTTTTGGCAGCGGTAATGCCCCATCAATGCCTTGTTAGAGCCGATTATTTACAAAGAAGTGTAGAAGTTGCTATCAACAAGGATTATCTTTCCAATCCACCACTCCACATGGGTTTCCAACTTGGTACCAATTATAAAAAAGAATGGGTGAAATTAGGTTGTGAGTGGATTTTTGCAATTTGAACTGAGCATCGGAAAAGGACAATTACCCAGTGCCCTCGCTAGATGAGGTATTGCAGATTGTTAATGGGTCACAAATGATGCCCTTCCTCAATGGTGACTTAGGCTACAATCAGGTAATGGTGCAGTATAAAGACCATCATAAGAAAACATTCACTACCAAATGGGGAACTTTTTCCTATAGATGAATGCCATTTGGGCTCATTAACGTTGGTGCAACCTTCTAACGCACTATGGACATTGTCTTCAAAGATTTGATTGGGAATTGCATCATAATCTACATGGATGATCTGATGGTGTTCTCAAAAAATTAGAGTGATCACATCTCAGATCTATTTAAGGTCTTCCAAAGGTGCAGAGAGTTCGACGTTTCCCTTAATCCTAAGAAGTGCATCTTTGGGGTTACAGAGGGGAAGCTGCTGGGGCATGTTATCTCAGAGCGAGGCATTTCTATTGACCCAAAATGAATTCAATCCTTGTTGAATATCCAACTTCCTGGTAGCAACAAGGAGCTTAAGTATTTCTTCAGAAAGATTAACTTTGTCCTAAAGTTCATTATAGGTTTTGCTGAGATCATCAAGCCCCTCAACGCCATGCTCAAACAAGATTCCAAGATAGAATGGACTCTCGAAGCGAAGCAGAGATTTGAGGAAATTAAATAGGCAATTTCCAAAGCACCCATATTGGCTAGTCCAGATTACCTGAAGCCTTTCTATATTTATTCATTTGCTTCAAATCATTCATGCACCAACATCCTCACCCAGAAAGATGACAACAGAAATGAGCACCCGATTGCTTTTATGAGTACTCCTTTGAAAGAAAAACAAGCATACACCCTTGTTAGGGGAGTACAGAAATTCAGGCATTACATCTTGCATAATAAAGTGTTTGCTATAGTTCTTGACCCAACAGTCAAGACCTTGCTATTGCAGAATGAGTTAGGTGAATGCAGGGAAAAGTGGGTCACATTGCTACAAGAGTATGACATGGAAATCTAGCCAATGAGATTGGTGAGAGGAAAAGCATTTACTTGAACAATGGCTAAAGCAATAGTTGATGCTGGACCTGAACTCACAGTGCAACAATATCAACTAGAAGATGTTTCTCCAGGGGAATGGTACAAAGATGTCATTTACTATTTGCTAAATCATAAGTGTCTGCCCCACCTACAGGGAGTTCAAAAATGTGCTCTCTATCTAAAAAGTAGTAGCTACATGTTGTAAGGATCCATATTGTATAAAAGGAATCATGAGGGTATCTATTTGAGATGCCTTGGTAGAGAGGAAGCAGATCGAGTCCTAAGGGAGTTCTATGACAAATTTGGCATGGGTCATGGGTCTGAACCATCCTCCGCACATCAGATATTAAGGGAAGGATATTATTGGCCCATGGTCTTCAAGGACATACATAGCCACATTTTCTCATGTCACACATGTCAAACAACTGCTACCAAAGAAAGGAATGTTGTTGTCCCTTTGCAACCTGTTTTGGAGGTGAGACCGTTCGCGCAATGGGGTCTCAATTTCATTGGTCTGATAAGCCCTCCATCATCTATGGGACACAGGTACATTCTAACCGCTACTGATTATTGCACTAGATGGATAGAAGCACTAGCTTGTAGACAATGCATTAATTTTTTGGAAAGCTTTATTTTAAATCGCTTCAATTGACTGTATGCATTAGTGTGTGATAATGGACCTATGTTTGCTTCATTAAAATTTGTTGGCTGGGCCTTTGACTATGGCATAGCCCTTAAGTTTTAATGTAACTACTACCCCCAGGGCAATGGCCTTGCTGAATCTACGAACAAGAATTTGATGACCGTGATCAAAATTGCTAGATAGGAATCCCAAGGACTGACATACCCAACTTCGATTCGCCATGTGGGCAGATCACATTCACCACAAGGCTGCCCTTGGTGATTCTCCATTTCACTTGGTTTATGGCCTAGAACCTCCAATCCACCTCAAAATCCCCACTCTTTAGTATATCAATGAATTTTATGAAGGGGGAGACCGTAGAGAAGCTCGGTTAGCTGAGCTTTTGCATTTGGAAGAAGTACAAGACCAAGCAATAGAAAATTTTTCCAAACATTAGGGCATAGTCAAACGATGGTTTGATTGGCGAGCCAAAATTAAAGCCTTTAGGATTGCAGATATGGTCTTATGTTGGGACAAGGCTCATGAGAAGAAAGGGGAACATAACAAATTCGACAAGCTTTGGCTTGGCCCCTTTCAAATAGCTGAAATCTTGGGAGATAATGCCTTCCGTTTAAAGACCTTAATTGGTGAAGACATCCTGTTTCCTATTAACCGGAAACATTTGAAGCATTATTTCCAAGTCTAAGCTCGTGTAGAGCTATTCCTATAAATACCTGTACATAGGTTAGGTTAGGTTGCCTTTTGCTTTGCTGCGAGTCTTTTTGTTTTGCATCGTTTCATTTTTCTTGCTCCCCAACCATTCCATTTTGCTAAAAGGTTCTTCATTCCTAATGCAGTGGCCATGCTCATTCGACGAATGTTTCACTTTGTTGTTCGTCCCTAGTGTTCTTCGGTCAAATATTAATTCTTGACTATTAGTCCCTAATAACTACCTAGGAATAATTTCCTCATTTGAACTCCGTTTTAGAACCTGATCCTTGGTTGGATACTTGTACATTCATCTCAGTTCTTGCACAAAACACCTACTAATTATGTCCAAAGGACTATACAGTGGCTGCTATGATAACTTGGTGAGCGAAAATCTCAAACCCATCGTAGGCTTAAGTGCTTACATAGTTGGGAAAAAGGATAAAGTACAAAAAGAAAAATTAGAAAACAAGAAAGAAAGAAAGAAAATGTTGAAATCAAGCAACCATTTGGGTGTGTGAATAACTCTACTGGGGCTATGGATGCCCGACTGGTAGTAGAGCAATGTTCGTGAGGTCACAACGACAACTCTATCGGGGCTATGGATGCCCGGCTGGCAGTGGGGAAATGTCTAGGTTACTTTTGGTGTTGGACAATTTAAATAACTTGCTCTGTTTGATTAGCTGTTGCTTGTCTTAGTTCCCAAGGAAGGAATGAATTCACTAATCACACACTTTTGAGATGTCTTGTAGATTGATCCAACTAAGCACCTTGTTATCTTAGTGCACTCTTGGAAATCAGCCCTTGGTCTATGAAACCAGAAATTTTGGGTCTTAAATGAATATTTATCCATAGAACGCTTAGGAGTGTTCCCCAGCAAAGTCACCATTTGTTGTGTCTCTAGCACACACACCCCATTCAGAATGGGGACCCTCTCTTTCTCTGCCTTGTCGGGTCATTTTTTCACTGCCTCATTTTGGTGTCCTAGATGGTTAGTGTGTCCCCAAAGTATCTTCTTAGGTTGACCATGCCTCATCCCCACAAAATTTTCTAAGTCTTGGGCCTTCATAGAGTTCCTTTGGTAGTTTTCCTCTTCCAACATCCTTGACATCTTCCGGGCCCGGCCCCTTGGGTTTCCCATCGCAGGTTTCCCTTTGGTGCTTGTTGTCCCAAATGGAAAAATGACTCCATCTTTCCACACCTCAGGTTTTGATCAATTGTTCACCATGTCTCAAATGCCTTTGGTGACTAAGTTTAAATTGCACTACTTTGAGACCCTTTGGACCCAGTTTTTTGGAATGCTCCTACCAGACTTTTGTTCTTCTTTCCCCGTCTCCATGGACCGTCTTCTAAGAGCCTCCCGGGACTCGGGACCCGGGTCTTCGACTACTGTCCTCAAAAAGTTGTGTTGCAAAAAGGCCATCCTTCATGAGCCCCAGACTCGGTTAGCCGAACTTCTCTACCCAGGAAGCTGTTGTAAGTTCTCCATCAATCGACGACTACCAGCTCGCATCCCTTCAGCCTTCGGGTTCTGGACCTCCCACCACTATCTTGGAATTTGAATTCACCAACCCTCTCATCCTCCGTACAGGCATTTATGGGATGTATTAAATGAGTCTTGGGGTATAAATAGTAAGCCCAACCTATCATTTTCACAATGTCAAGTTAGCCAGAAGAGAGTTTAGAGCCGTCAGAGAAGCTCAACACCTTCGCCATTTGCTGCCACCGTGCCCAT
This sequence comes from Sequoia sempervirens, assembly GCA_007258455.2. Lineage (NCBI taxonomy): Eukaryota > Viridiplantae > Streptophyta > Pinopsida > Cupressales > Cupressaceae > Sequoia > Sequoia sempervirens. Next base: position 155,911 of record VDFB02331505.1, on the reverse strand, counting down.
CGCTTGTATCGACCGATTCTCCAAGGATTCAATGATCTTCACCATAGGGTTCTTCAGGTATGCTGGTCATCCGCCCTCCCACATGATTTTTTTTGATGATTTCACGCTAAATAATGGATGAGTGGGGGGAAATGTGTGTCCTTTGGGTAGAGAAAATGAACATCTAAAAAACTCATGTTTTAAAATTGCAAGGAATCCTTCAAAATTGCCTTAAAAAAATGAATTTGGGACTTTACCATTGTGGCACCATTCTTCTTATAGAGTGCCCATGCCTTTTGGGCCTGAGCCTTCCCATAGCCGTTAAAAATTCAAAACTTAAGACTTCAAATTGACAGAAAAATGTTCCTCTAGACCCGAGACTCTGGATTTCCCTACCTTGTTCGACGTCAGGACTTATGAAAATGAACTATGCTGCTTTCAGGCTTCCTGATCCTATCCTTGTGGGATTCTATCCCCGAGATGTCATGAGGCTTTTTCCACTTCAAACGACATGTTAGAACTGTAAAATTTTAAATATTTTACAGTCAATTGCATTCATGAGTTTCCAAAATAAGTCCTCATCATAAGCATAAAATTCCTTCCTCATGGTGTCATGCTCATATTTTGTCATATGATCCATTAGAATTCATCTAGTCCTTGATATTTCATTGTATTACCCATATCGGCAAGACAGGGTGAAGGTCTCCCCGACCTATATTTTTCACTAATGTATACTTGTTGCAGATTATTGGTAGGACACATCTTTTGTTTCAGCGACAAAAAGATCATATTGGCAAGATAATTCTATTGGGATGAGTCATAGTGAACTCATATATGTCTCACCGACCAGCGCGTGGAATGATGTATCAGCCAAACAAAAGACCATCGGAGTAATGTCTTACCGAAAGCATCAGGTCTTGATGATAAAGCGCAAAAGGATTCCATTAGATGGCTATCAGGAGGAAGCTACATAGTCTTTCCGACTCAAATGTCACACCGATAAAGATATGCATCGGCAAGAGGAAGTTTCATATCTACAAGAATTATTTCACCGGGGTGAGGTCTCACCGAATGGGTCGTGTCTCACCGACCAATGTATGAGAAAGAACACATCAGCATGAGATTCATCATCGGAGTGAAGTCATAGTGAATTCTTTGTCTCACCGACTAGTGTGGAACGACCAAGCACTTCAGCCAAAAAAAGGGTATTCAGAATGAGGTATCGGTGAGTACCTCTGGTCTCATCAACATGCACAGAGGAATCCTATCAAAGGTTTTCGGGGTAAGATTATATAGTCTTGCTGACCCGTTTTGTCATGCCGACATTTTGTTGCATCGGTGTGAGAATGATATTGTCACAGTGACCCATATGTCACACTAATGAGGATATTCATATCGGTGAGACTAAAGTGCATCAGAGTAAGGTCTTACCAAAGGTGTTTGGTCTTGCTGACATAGTGGAGGGATTATATCAAAGAACTGTCAGGAGGAAGTCATGTAGTCCTGCCGACCTATAAGTCATGCTGATAGAATAATTTGGGGAGAGTCTCACCAAATAGAGTAATCTAGAGGAACGGGTTCGGCGAGACATTTGGCATTGGTATGAGTCTTTTCGAAGATTCATAGTCTTACCGATGAAATTTACTTCATCGGTAAGATCAATTTCATCAGTGAGAAACTTGAAGGTCACGCCGAGATATGGTTTCATTGACAAAAAGGTGGTTATGTTTCAGCAACCAAAAAATTACCACGGGGTGCATCTCGGTAAGACGCAGTGTGATCTATGAGAGGTCTCCCCGACTCTGAAGGGTCATGGTGAATCAAACATAACAAAAGAGCACATCTCGGTGAGACATAGGCAATCTGTGGAACCTGCCCCCGACTATGAATTGTCTCAACGACACACAAAATGGAGGGACGACTTTTGGTATGAAAAATATGATCTATGGGACGTCTCCCCAACAACAGAATGTTACAACGAAACACAAAAGACCAAAGGGATGAATGTCGGTGTGACGTTGAGGATTGGTATGACTACAGGATGTCTTGACGAATGTCTCAGAGGTGATTGGTAGAGCCCGAATACAATTAAGTGCCAATGTTGGAATGCAAAGCGATGTGTCTTTTCAAATACTGGTGTATAAATGTTATTTTATGATTGTAATATTCGAAGAGATTAGATAATAGCAGACATAAATAGATAGCAGAATATAGTGGAACACAATGTTTCGCAAATATGAGACTATGTTGCATGTTTAAAATCATGGAGATATCAATTGAAATATTTTAATATGGTGCAGTTGTTTCTGGTATCAGTTGTTTATGGTGTTCATTGAAAGCATTATTGAAGTTGTCTCCAATATGGTGTTTTCTGGTTATTTAAATTGGTGTAACAAGTTTATATCTAGTTTGTCAGTGCACATTTGCTACATCTATATGATCAATTGATTGGTTCTTTCCAGTAAAGATTAAATCCTTTAAGTTGATCATAGTAATTAGGGAATGCCAGTTGGATCAATAAGAAGAACTCGGTAATCATAACCTTGCATGTTTATACAAGCTATAAAATAAATCATATGCTGAACAACTTGAATGTTTTCTAGAATGAAGTACTTGTTTCAGATTTCTCTTGACTCCACATACCCCATAAGGCACTAGTCTCCACAGTTTCATCATTCAGTTTTATCAAATTATTTTTTACATCTGTTAACTGAACTTATTAGGTTTTAGTTTTAATATTGTATACTATTTATACCAAATTTTATTTTATTTGTCCATTTGCATCTACCATTGTGGACAAATCACTGCAAGAGAGAAGATCAAAAGTCAAGTCTGCCTAATTCATATAGGTACACCCGCCTAGGTCTAGCAGCACCTGAAGAGTAGAAGGTTTAAGCCATTCAACCTTGTCTGTTACCCTAAAACGTATTAAGAAATTGGTAGCCTATTGAGGTACCCTTTACCTACATTTTTGAGAGCTAACACGACATATCCGCTTCATCTACCCATGCCCTGGGTCCCATCGTGATCTTTTCCAACCGAGTTAAGTGAACAAAGTGCCACATCCATGGTGTCCTCCAGACCTCAGACCATGGAGTTCCCTCTATAGAATTTGCGTTGACGTTGTTCCAAATGACCAAATGACCTCTTCCTTTTGCCTTCCGGGTCTCGCGCATTCCTGCGCTATTTGAACACCAAATGACCAAAAAATTAAGGTCCAGCTTCCATCGGACCTCCTCCTTTGGGTTTTCGTCATCAGGATGCTGTCCTATCTCGACTGTCTTAAAAGGAAAAATGAGCCCGTCTTTCCAACTCTTGGGTCCCAGTGTCCCAATCACCCAAGAAACTAACGAAGAAAACATAAAGTCCATACATGACACCGGGTCTAGTCCGCTAGGTCGTTCCCACTAGGTTTCCATTCAACATCCACCGTTCCAAATGACCATCGCCCAAAATCCTCCCGACTCTTGAAACTCGAACACTTAAACATTAATAGGGTAGGTCGACCGCCTTTCTGCCTCATAGGTTCTAGACTCTGGAACTCCATCCTCAAAATTTCGTTTCCTCCTGGCCATTTCAAACGGTGAACCTTGGACAACTTTCCTGCCTTGAACCTCCAGGTGCTCCAAATATGATTCAAATGACCTCCAATCTGGAAATGAGCCTTGACCCACGTGCTCAAGTTGAGCTCTCCTCGGCATAAATATTTCAAATCATCAAAATATGAAGCCGAGAGAAACCACCTGGATTTCCCTGCTTTGTTCGCCCTTCACAACAACAATCCTACCAGGGAAATCCGGCCCCTTGGGCCTAGGTTGACCAAATTCCCTCCAGTAAACTACTGATGGTATCTCGAAGCAAATGTTTGTTTTCATGAGTGATGTATTATCCAACCTGGCTTCATTAGCAATGGTTTTGGCTAACATTGATGTCTTTATGCTTAATTGCACTAATTATGCCTTTATCTGCAGGATATATAGAATCGGGTGTAGGACCCTCTGGGGTAGTTGCAGAGAAAGACAAAGGGAAGAAATCAGGAAAAGTTCCTCATGGGAAAGAGGACAAAGACCAGATGAAATATCAATTCTAGGGAGAGCCTTTGCACTCAAAGATCATCATAGATTGGAAAGAGATTACTGATACCAATATCGGGCACATCAATATTGATGAGTTTAAACAAAGGGTCAGGGTCAGCCCAACCACAAAAAATGCAAGGCTTATCAGAAGCAGTAGAATTGCTAAGGCTGAAGGCTTTCCTCCATCCCTTGTCACTCCTAAATTGGTCATGCCTTTCCGACAAACATATCAACCAGAGACTCGAACAATAGTTGATAGAGATGGGAACATTTTGGTTGATATGTCGGGAGAGGTGATAACAAAGACCTTCCATATCCCTACCTTTGGGGAGATGGAACTGTCGACCATAATAGAATGTAAGGCAATGTGGGACAAGGACTCGGTTGGGTGTAAGAAGCTTATAAACTAGTATTGGATCAAAGAGAAGCGGGGCAGCACTACGAAAGTTCCTCAAGAACTTTTCTGTAGTGATTTTCACGAAGATTATCATGACTTGGTGACTCTATTGAGTAGAGTAATGGGCCTTCCCACTGCTGCGTATTTTCAAGAATGGATGGTCTACTTTGTAGAGCAGATTCTCCATGGAAAGGAGGATGTTACCACAAACACCACATTCTACTGGGGGGAATAATAAGTGACTACTTCCATGAGCAGTTTATGAATGTCAAGAAGACCTCCAAATTCAAGATGACCTCCTATCTTGTTTACTCACTGGCCATGCAGAGGAAATACATCAAACTATTCAAGGAACTTGATGAGGAATCTAGGAAAAAGATGAAAGTTTATGATAGATACCCCCAACTCCAGTTCAAAAATTTTAAGAAGGATTATTGCAGGGTGAATGACGCCTTCGTGGGTCACATCATCAAACTACTTGGAGGGGATTTTGAAAGGATAATTTCTTACAGTTCTCGGGTGTTCCTGAAACAATATTCCTTCTTGTTTATTCAATACCCTAAGTTCACCTACATTCATGCCCAAGGTTACACAAAGAGGCCGAATAAGCTGCCCCGGTACCCCAACGATTGGATCATACTGTTAGAACTCTCTCGACAACTACGACATGCACATACTCTCCTTAGCAACAAGCATTTGGTAGGGATACCTTATCCCTTAAATTTTGGCTAGGGGATGTAGAAATTGAAAACCTCCCAGTGTGCTAGGAATTTTGAGAAGGATCTAGCAGAATATCATTTTTCCTACACACCGCTCGCCCACGAATGGACCCGTATGGGCACATAAGGAAAACACTGGGACCAGAGTATGCCCATTTGCATCACGTAGAATATTTCTAGGCAGATTGCAAAGATGATAAGGAGGTGCGCGTGAGGCACTACATGTGAATGACCACACACTTTGTGAAAAGGGTGAATATTTTTCCTGTACCTGACCAAGTTGAAGAATATGAAAGCACCATGATGAACCCTAAGTACAATGCAGTCACCAACTTGCCATTGCCAACAATAGATTGGGATGAACAAGAGGTCGATGACCTCAATATTATAACCAAGCCGGTTGAGACTCACACCAAGGAGTGGGTCGATGGACAGGTAGCCCGATTTAAGCAAAAGGGGGTTGTCCTAACATATGAAGGGCTCAAAAGTGAGCCAAGTGCCATAGACGACGTTGCTGCTACAACCTCGATAGGAGAAACATCTAAATATCCTTGCTCACAAGATCGAGGAAAATAAAAGAGATCGAAGAAAAATAGCTGAATCCTAAAGTGTATGCAAGGAAGGCTTCAAAGGGTGAGTCCTCAAAGAAACATAAAGGGTCAGGAAGCATCACAGAGGTTCCCGCAATTCAAGAGGATCCCCTTCATAAGGGAGAGGAAATAGAGATGGATCGGCCGAGATCTCCACCAACCGCTTTTGATGTTGTTGTCCCTCCACCTATTTCCCAAGATATGGTTGCTACATCCCCGCTTGCAATGGATATTTTGGTCCACCTTGCCTCCTCTTCACTAGTTGGGCCCATAGTATTGGTTGATTCCTCCTCCGCTACAACTTATCCGCTTTCCTCTGCCTCCATGTCTCCCACCACATCGCTTCCACTGACAATGGCTACAATACCAATGTTTGCACTCACATTTCTAGAGGAATTCTCGTGGCACATGTTGAATGTTCCCTCTGAGATTTCTCAAGTATTATTGAACCCCACCATTCAGGCTGCTTTAGCGTAGGTCCTCGCCAGTGTTCTACCCATAAAGCTTCCAACAGAACCACCATCAATGGAAGCTACAATGCAAATATCTGAGAAGCTAGAAAGACAAGAAAGAGAAGCTTCAAAAGAATTGGAAGAAGAGGTGGATGAGTATCATGAGCATCCAGAGTATGAGCAACTACAAATTGACAAGGTGATTTATGAGGAAGAAGAAACAGGTTCTTCTGAAAGTGTAGATGAAGAAGAGGATGCCTATGGAAAAATTATTGTACAAACCTTCGATCCAGATTTTGAGGAGCTGACCTAAAAACTGAAGGATGTAGGAGAAGAAGTAGAAAGGTAACCTCCCAAAGAAGAGGGGCAAGAAGATGACAAGGAAGGAGAAAATGTAGAGCTTCCTATAGGTGAACAATAAGAGGAAATCCTTGAACATGACAAAGAAATGCCTTTCTCCGGGGGAAAAGAAGAACAAGGAAAGGGGAAGCGGGAAGGTGTGCTATCTCCTCATAATGAAGAAGAGAACGTAGAAGAGGAAAAACCTGAAGGTGAGGCTCAAATTGACAGGAGTCTCAAAATTGAACAGTCCGAGAAGCATGTGCACAAGGATGAACAAGATGAAGAAGTTGAAGAAAAGGAAGAAGGGGAGGCTAGAAAAGAAGAAAGTCCCAAGAAACAACTGCCTACTAAGTCTCTCATCAAATTCCTTGTGTTCATCCAAGACTCTGATGAAGAAGAAGGAGAAGGCACTAAAGCGGAGGAAGAGGCTCTCAGAGATAAAGAAATAGAAGTCCAAACAAATGAGGAGGATGATCATGAGTCACCCAAAGAAAAATATGCTATGCTTGAGTGGTTAGAAAAGTAGCTTGAGAAGAAAGATTCTGCCTAGGCTGACCCAAGAGCAAGATTGGAAGCTATCTTAGCTAGGGTACAGATCACTACCAGAAAGGAAAAGAAGCCCAAAATTAGATCCAAGGTAACAATGGATGTTTTTGGGTCTAGAAACATCTAGGTGGCAACACCGGTAGTGGGAGAAGAAGGGATAAGCTACAATGTCTCTACCATCAATTTGGGAACAACTACTAGAGAGAAAAAGGTAGAACACCTCGAAGAATCTATTGCCATGGTGGTACACCTGATACAACAAGACAAAAATTCAAAAGAAGAGTTAATGGCATAGGTGGCTGACTTGATGGCATACATCCAACAATGGTCCTTTGTAGAAGAAGTTCCTACCACATCCGTGGCTCCACTACAACTGCTATAAAAAGAGAAAATAGATAAGCTGGAAAAGAGGAGTTTGGAAAAGACTAGAGAAAGTTGGTTCCAGTAGGTTCTTTACGTCAGAAACATGGGCATCAACCAAGCTATTCGAACAACAAACAAATTCTTGGATCTCCAATAGTCTCTTGAGGGTACAAAGAAGCTTTGCACTGATTTCCTAGCAAGATATGAGTCTACCTACCTGAAGATTGAGGCTATTCTTAAGCTGCCAAGTGCTACTTGGGAAAAGGATCTCACATTTAAAAAGGATGACCACTAGCTCGTGGACGTGTGGAAGTGTGATTTTTTCAATTGGAAAGAAAGGTTGGAGTTGGTGCTTGATAAGGTGAATATGGATATTGAGTGGGCTAAGGAGATCATAGCAGATTGTACTTGGTACTTGAAGCTACTAACATGATATGACATGCCTATAGTACAAATAGATCCGGAGAAGATAAAGCCCCACTTTTAGAAGAAGATGGAGGAAGGGATGTCGAATGAAATCACCACCGATTTAGTGAGCTTCATCGCATGAGCCTTCACCCAGTTAGAGATGTTCTGGGACCATACTAAAAAGTAGGACGGAGACTGGGAAAAGTTTATCGAACAATCCAAAGAGTGGAGTTATCAAGTGTTGCGGTTCGAGATCATAGATGTGAGTAAGCTCCAGCCATTAATTCTAAAGTTTATAGAGTATGTAGCTTTGAAGAAGTAGGAAGGAAAAACTATTGTTGATGAAGAGCTCCTAAAGGAATAGATACAACAAAAGGGCAATCAACAAAAAGACAAAATGCTACAGTGTTGTCACTAGAGGGCAAAATAGGGATAAAGACAAAGTTGTATTTTAAATTGTAAAATATTGTGGGGTGGGTAGAGCCCTAATTTGTAATGAATCTTGGCCATTCATTCTACCTTTTGGACACTACAAATAGGGTGTCTCCTCTTATTTTCAAGTAAGTTGAGTTGTTGTAATGACATGCTACAAAAAGTTTTAATGAAAATACATTGACCTTGGTACATTTTCTGAGTTTCTCTACATGTTTCATGATTCAATCTCCCATAGTTAGATGTTTTAGTTAGGTTAACATTGCTTTTCTAGTGGTTTTTTTTAGATTGCTTGGATAGATTTGATAATGCTGTTCTATGGTTGTAGAAATTTTTGTCATGTAGATGCCTTCCAGTCCATACTTTTTGTTGTTTGCTGCTGGTAGATGGCTTTGTAAAATTATTTTGGGCTAAAACTTAAAGCTTCTCTAAAATTTTATCTTTATTCATGCATGTATATGGTGAATGGATGATAAAATATCTGCAGACCTTAGAAGATAGCACAAATTTCATGATAACTATTGGCTTCTTGGTTATGTGGAATCTTGTTCGAAGGGAGTTTTCCATAGTAGAAACTCCATGATCATTGTTTATAGTTAGTTGTAGATCCAGGAAACTCTCCTTTTCCTTGCTCTTTTTCTATTTTTTTTAGAAGTAACCTATGCTAAGGTTGATTGCACATTGTAAAGCCAAAACTTAAGGAAAGCTTTGGAGTTTCATATTTCTGTTTGAACTTGCAACAAAGTACACATTAACTTCTATCTTAGAAACTTCAAACCTCAAGATCCATTTCATCCTACCCAGCTACGTAAGTCTGCCCTGTGATTACCAATAAAATAACATCCATTATCAACTGAGGAATTCCATGCAATTCATGACCTGACACTTGAGAGAACTTGGGGTGATTTTCAACAACTTGTTGTTGGAAGTCTCCTTTCAAGAGAGGCAATGCACTTATGCATTGCCTATGTTGAGAAAGTGTGCAAAATGCAGCAACAACAAAAGTGGTGCTAGAAGGAGGGTCTTGCTAAGATGGATCAAATTGGATCATTCTCCCCTAAAATATTTCAGAGAATCTTAAGGTCAATGCCAAACAAGGGAGAACTTCAAGAGTTACAGCCCCCCACAAGGGCTAAACGAACTAAGGGAGGAGAATTTGCTTCCTCTTCTTCCTCTGTCGCTTCCACTTCCCTTCCACCTCCACCTCCCTTCATCAGTCATCCAACATCCACCTAGTCACTCCAAACTACCATCGGACCTCATCCTTCCGACAGCCAGGAGGTTGTCCCTCTCCCGACTGTCCAGGTCTAGAGCATAGTCCAAACAATAGCAGCCCAGGTGCAGTCCCTGGATGCTGTCTTATGGTAGGTGTTGTCCCAGATTACTATTTCTCAACCATAGGATCCACCTCCGCTGCCACCATGGATTGGTAAGCCCAAAATACCTCTCCTTTGCAATTCAACGCCTATCATGATATGCCCAAAAATCCAAAAAGCTTCTGCATGAAATTCAATCCTAGTGATCCACAAAGGATTGTAGAAGAGCACATTAAGATATTCAAAACAACAATCAAGGATATGTAGATTGATCACAAAGATGTGGCATGTCTTCTTTTTCCATACTCGCTCGAAGAAGAAGCCTTTTATTGGTACATCAATTTTCCTAGAGGATATATTACTTTGTGGGATCTTCTGAGGAGTGCCTTCTTGCAAAAATACAAGATTCCAATCAACCCTCAGAGCTATACCAACAATTTAAGTCCATTCACAAGGAGGTCAACAAGCCAATTAGCTCTTTCAATGACTGCTTCCATCGTGCTTACATGAGACTTCAGCCTCCCTACGTACTCAATGATGTCACTTCCCTACCTATTTACTATGAGACAATAGATAATCTTACATCAACACTAATGAAGAGAATGCGTCTACCACTTACTACCTTGGTGAATGCCTATGCAGAGGTTGTCATTGCTAGTATGGATTTGGGACAAAATATTTCTGGCCCACTGCCTTCTTTGGGAAAGATTGCACATCCTATGCAGGTTCAAGGGATTAATCAAGCGCTCCAGCAGTGTACACCTCTTATGAACCATGTGCCACAACTACCTATAGTCCTTCATCTGGGGCAACCGATGAACCAGGAAACTCCCATGCCCCATTACTTATAACCTCAACAACAACAAACTTACCATCAGGCTCCCTTGCAACAGCTGGCCTATCCCCAACAGCCTCAAGTACCATTGTACCTACAAGGGCTAGAATTCCTTCCAACACAACAAAATCGACCGACAGCTCCGCCTGTTCTTCTACAAAACCCAACGCTGTGACCAAGTAACACTGAGAAGGATCGACTCGATGAGTTAACGGAGATGATTAGGAATATGTCCACGAAAATGATGCATTTAAGGAATTAGAACAGCCAGTTGCAGGCCTCCCAATGGAGTATCTAGGCTAATTTTAATAGGGATAATAGGGACAATCAAGATAATAAGGATGATCGTCATGCCAACACCTCTTCTGGGCAGAATTTTGATAGAGGGCAGAATTCCAATCAGAACTATGAAAAGAGGCCTTCTTAGAGACATAATAGAACATGGAATACAAGGCCCAATAATGGGGGTGTTCCTACGCCTCTTGATAAGCCTTCTAGTATAGAAAAGATGACTAATGGAGTTTATCTTGCCAAAGTAGCTCTATCAAGATGCTGCCGAATTCACAAGACTAGCAGACACTCCAAGTTGGACTACCTCGAGTTCCTTACAGTGGCAAAAAAATTTCAAGTGGAAGTCCAAAATGTTGTGGATAATGTCAGATATCATGACATAGTCCCATCCAAGCTGTATGACTCCTCAATGCTCTTGGTTAACCAGGCTCCATTCCCGAGAATCGAAAGCAACGTGCTTGAGGATGAAGTTGTCTCTATAAAAGTTGAAGAAGTAAAAGAGGTAAGTAGCGATGAAACCTTATCTCAGTTATTTGAATCAATAGATAATGGTCCTTTAGATGATGAAGAGCCCCGTGAGGATGAAGTACACACATTCCATCAAAGAGCTACCCCATATTATTTGAGGAATAGACAAGTGGAGGGACCATTCACTACATCCACCCCACCTAATTACTTCACTACACCACCAGATCCAAATGCTAGTAACAATCTTAGTTTCCCTCATGTGCCCACTCAATATTTCAATAAGGATAGGTCTTCAAACCATCCTTACAATCAGCCACAAAACCAGGATCAGGGCCAACCCCAAAATCAATCGAGTCAAACAAAAACCTAGTTCGCTAGCTCTACCATAGGGAGGGCCTTTGAATCTAAAATTGAGCAAATGGGTGAGTACGTCACTGAGGAATTCAAGAAAGTTAAAATCAGCCCGTCTGCCTTTGAGTTACTTAAGGTCCTTGCTGTAAGGCACACTTTCTTTAGGATAATCAATGGCACTCCTTCCTCCAAAGCGATGTAGGAAACATCAACCAGGAGGGTCACCTTTGAAGAACCTAGTTAGGAACCCGTGATTCAAGAAATCATAGGGAAAAGGAAAGATAATCCTAGGAAACCACTTAGATTTACCCGCCCTAATAATGGAGTAGTGGGTAGTCTATGAAGGAGGGATATCGAGACAAGGAGAGCTTAGAGTCAAAGGAAAAGGATAGAGGCCAAGGTCCCGATTACAGAGGACCAAGGTTAGGATTAGACCATAACAAAAGTTGTAGTTCCTATTACCTAATTTTTCTTTCAGCTCAATTAGGTAGAGTTGGAACCTCATTTGCAAATAAAAAAAGAAAGGTACACATAGAATTTCTGATAAAGTTTTCATCATTACACAAAAGATGCTATCAAATGAAGTTTTAATTTATTATGTAAATGTTTTTACAAGAGAAAAGATTACACAATTTTGCATAAAATGTTATCTTTTATTCATAATTAAAAAAGTACAGTGTCCCACACAAGCTGTGGGAGTAACCAATTCAATGCAATACAAGATGTAAACTACACATTTGAAGAAAGGAAGAGCATATGAAAGGAATAGGGATCTGCCATTGCCTGAATGATGAACCCCAAGGTTGAACTATTTCATCTTTAGCTCCTCTCACTTGGTTGCTCCAGAAGTTGCTCTGATGCTCTAGAAGTTACCTACAAGAGATGGAAAAAAGTTGGTGTTAGAGCTCAAGATGCCTACTCTCCTCATATACAGCATTAACAAACATATAATTTACTCTCATGGGGCATTAAATTAGATATGCAGTCATCAAAAATATCAAGGAAAAGAAAAAGATCATCATCAATCCCCATCAAATTCTAAGCTTCATTGTTTTATCTAACATGTTTGTTCACTATGCAAGTATAGGTGCATTTTTCATTGTTGGATCACTTTGTTCAATATCATAGCATGTGGAGAAAATGGGCTCCCACAAGGGTTGGGCCCAACATGTTGCACTCTTGATGTTTGAGAGGGATATGAAGTGTGTATTCACCATAGCAATTACATGATATTGCTCATCATTTCAAGTATAATTCAAACATGTTTACAATGCAAAGTCATTTTTATGCATAAAAAAGAAGCATTGTTTAGCAACAAGGAGCATTACAGAGGCTTGTAAATGCCTTGAAACAACCTAATCAAAAGAAAGAGATATCACAATGTAGGGTCACAATTACATGATAAGCTCATTCAGGCTTCTTATAAAATTTGATAGGATCCATAGTTTCTGAATATGCATTGACAAGGGAACAGTATTCAAAGCAAGCATTGCAGAGACATAGTGATTAATATTGAAGCACTAATCTTTATAAAATATTTTTCAGAAAATGCAAATTGATATTCATGTGATAAAGGGAGAAGGTATTTTCATTTTTACTCTTTGCATTTTTTCTTCAAGTTTTAGACCATGGAGTCTATGGTTTTACAAAAATAGAGTAAGGCTAGCATATGGAATATAGTGAAATAGTGTGAGGTTTCACTAGGGTTTCAAGGTCAAACCCTCATTTTTTGTAGAGAAGTTTATAGAGGCAATGCATGCATCATTTATTCAAGGTTTAAACCCCAAGTCTAAGGTTTTAGAGCAAACATATCTACAAATATTTTCATAAATCAAACCCTCAAGTATTTTCCAAATAAAATGAAAACCCAAAATGGAATGAAGATGTACCCAGATTGCTCATGAGGGTTGAGCCAAGGATAGAAGGTTTTATCACTTTTATTTACAGAAAATGTAAGAGGTTTACAAAAGAGGGTAGCCACGACCATGATAGAGGGGTTCTTATCCATATTTTTTTCCAGAAAGCATGAAGGAGTAACCACGGCCTACTACAAAAAGAGAGGAAACCCAAAATAGAAAAGTAGGGCCTATCTTCATTTTTCATAGAGAAACCCTCGAGGGGTTTTTTTGTAGAAAATAGAGGCCAAGAATAGAAGCTTTTGGAAGGAATATCCTCACAAATTAAAAGGAACATACATAGAGTAAATTTTTTCTTTCTTTTGTTACAATAAGCTTGACTTCATAGAGAAAAGCTGAGTAAAGAAGGAATAAACAGAAAATAAAGCATGTTTCACCTTTTTTCTGTAACAAATAAGAAGATTTATTTCACATAAATGAGAGATTATAACATTTTTATGCAAATAAACAACTCACCACGCAGTCTTAGCTCATCTTCTGTAAGAAAATCTGCATGAATGGCTCAAAATCTCTAAAGAACTTTATGGAACTTCCAAAGAAAGCTCGAGTGAAACCTCAAAAGGCAGCCAAAGCAATAGGGTAGCATGAAAAGTGAGAAGTGAAAGTGGAGTTGCAATGAGGCCGTGTTTTTTTGTTAGGGTTTCTTTTACCCTATTTTTCTAACATACTTAGGGGTGATTTTTCACTCTCATTTAAACAATTTTCCATTTGATTAATACCCCCTGTATGTATTAAAATTCCTTAGGTATTTTGGTTATCTTTACATGATTCGCAAACCAAGGTCGACCCCTTAATTCTTGCATAGGATGAACCAAAGATAATAATGTAAACATTATTAAAGCAATCAATTATAAATTGCTTTAATAGATCTCATGCAATTGCAGAGAATAGGAAAATCCACAACACGTGTTAAAGTAATTCTTAATGGATTAATTTAATATTTATTTAGATTGATTACCTTCATCTCAAGATCATGCAAAGATAGAAGAGAGGAGTTAAACTGGAGAGTTTTGGTCCTGATTTTAAGCTATCTCATGTGGTTTCAAGGTCAAATTTGGTCAAACTAATTGTGATAGTGAATTTGAGGCTATTTTAGCTTAAATTGGTTCAATTTTGACCCCTCTTTTTGAGGTTTATCATTTTTGCTCATGGGAGAGATATTTGAAGATATTTTGGAGTTGAGTTAACTTTAGTTAACTCACCTTGACTCTTTGGAGTCCTTTTTGTATATAGGAGAAAAGACAAGTTTTTTCTCAGTTATTTCCTTTATTGCTCTCTTGTGCATAGCAGAGAGAAAAGGGTTTTGTAGCTCAATTTACAGTTGATATAGCAACAATTTATTTTCAACATATTTCATCATATTGCAAAGATTCCTTCCATTTTTCAATAAAAATCAAGTGTTTTCCTTCTCAAATTTTAGGTGTTGTCTCTTATGGTTGATTTTGATAAAGAAATATTGTGTTTAAATCTAAAAACCTTTAATTTATGTATCATTCATAGGTGTATGTACACAAATTAGTTTAATATAATAGGTCATAGGTTGTGAAACTCTTTAATCCTTTCTTTCAAGTTTTGAAAATTAGTTTTCCTTCATAAAAGATATTGATTTCACAAATCCTATTTATGAAATAATTATGTGATTGAGCTGTTCAAATTAAGTTGTGTAAATAGATATATTGAAGAGCACTTGTGAATCAGGGTGCATTTTTAGTAGTCATTTAGGTGCATCACCATCCTAATAGTTTCAATTTTGACCATTCATCTTAATCCTTCTATCTCTTTTCCTGCATAAGTCATTAGTTTCATGGAAAAAATCAAAAGGGGAACCAACCCATAATTTGGAGATTCACCTTCATTATGAGCAACCCACAAGCTTGAAGGTGTTTCCATGTTACATAGGATTGTTGAGCTTTCTAGCTTTGCATTCAGGTGTAATCCTATGTGTTAACAGTTCCTATAGGTGGTGACAGAGGCAAAGGTGGAGATGGGGATGCAGATGATATCAGGCTCTGAGTTGCTCTTTAGGAGTGAGATCAGGCTCAAAGAGATAGATGAATACTGAGGAGAGTAGGAAAAGCTAATTATCCAACTTGCATAGGGGATTGCAGAGTGAGATTAGAGAGCATCAAAGAGAGATGTTGAGATCACCTGACGACAATAGGTAGAGGCTTAGCTTGCATGGGTGACAATTGAGAGGAATACATAGAGGGGGAAGAGGTAACAACTAGAGGTTATCGATCAAGGAAAAGTCATCCCCATGTCCCAATATACAATAGATTAGATTACTTGAGCAAGAGGTGACCTACTATCGCACACTTATGAGGTGGTATATTTGGCACATTAGAGACACTTGAGGTTCTTTTCCAAGAGTGCAATGGGGGGATTGAGGAGATTAGATGGTGATTTTGTGGGACAACCATTGTAGGAATCACCACAAGTAGGGCCTTTAGGTGGACATGGACCTCAAGGAGGATAGTAGAAACAACAAGGTCCCCCCCTACACAGGTGGTTCCTCCTCACCCTCCTTCTCTAGGTCAGGAGAGGAGGAGTTCTATGTAGGATACCCTTGTATATTAATGTATAATACATTATATTGATATTTCTTCATTATACAAATTTATTGATGTATATACATTCATTGGCTATTGATAGCCTTATGTACATATATTTTATGTATGCATTTTGTGTCACACATTCAATGTATAGATGATTGTATCATGACATACATTTTTTTAATGATATATGAGATGGGATTTTTTGATGCGGCTATGATTATGACTTATGTATGATGTATGGATTCCTGTGGATGCCTTACGATTTATGGATGCACTTAATGATGATTTTCTTATGATGA